>JANHZU010003074.1:65953-78510 GCA_032468055.1 Acrochordus granulatus | reverse complement strand
ATCTTTTAAGAATGTGACAATTCAGACTCCTACATTTTCTTGAAACTGAATTTTAGAGAATGCCTGCATTTTAATGCTAGTGGTCAGCACAGTTGAAAGAAGAAATTCTGTTAATAATTGCAACTGATGGTGAGACTGAACTTAACCAATTTATTGCAAAGTCAATAATCAACTCAGAAATGAAAAAGATTAGTAATTATTAGGTTTTCAAAGTGCTAATGTGATGACCTAACATCTTATGGTTACAAAAAATGCCATAAAATTATTGCTATATAAAAAAACCATTCATATTGATCGCTGGTAGATGGTTTGTCCATTTATCTCGCTATTTCCACAAACTATTAATTAATACCTTTGCAGTAATTATAGAATATTTTAAATATAGGTTATTCTGAATTTTAAAAGAATGGATTTTTCTTAAACAATTAAAGTATAAAGATAATAGAAATGACCTGCAATTTAATAAATTCAAAACTAAAGAGTTGTTTTTAATTTAAAGTCTTTACATTTTGATAGCTTTTAATAATGAGAAGAGTTCTTATGCTTTTCTTTAGTTCTTCTTTTAAAACTAAGCTCAGTGGTATGAAAGAAGGTATCGCATTCGTTGAGAGGATTTGCCCTTGAAAAATGGTAATTAAATGTTGTGTCTTTGTACTGTATTGTGCAACATTTCTTCATCTCCATTTCAGTACTGTTCTCATTTACCAACTCTTTTAACAACCAGCCTGAAGTTACCAGGCATCTGGTTATTATTGTCCTTTCCTCAGCCTTTTGTTGTTTTGGTGGTATGATGACATTGCCTTCTCCAGCCTCCTGTAACAATAAAATTACATTAATAAAATGGGAATTTTTAGCCATATGCTAATGAGTGTTTGATTTATAAGAAGGATTCTTATGAAGATTCATTCTCAGCACTATGCAGGGCAAGAAAGGCATAGATTTTCCTTCTGTACTGTCTTAAAAAACATCTTTATCTTTCGTGCATTGCTGTGAGTTAGTTGTAGAGATCTTCACCATTTTTTTGCTAAAATTAGGTTGTATTGACTATGGGTGGAAAATCTGCTCATGGGCATGGCTTAGATGGTCACACAGAGTTTTTGGATCGAATACTAAGTCAAAGAAACCAGCAGCAGACAATAACAGACTATGGCTTGAAGTATGGTTTCTCTCCCATGACATAGCAATTTCAAAATTGTAAAGCAATTAACCAGTAATCATGATATAGTTTATCATTTTGTTTGAACTGCCCCATATTTAAATTGCTTCTAAGTGAATTGGACTTGTCTTTTTGAAAACAATGGCAAGAAGTTAATTACGATTTAACATACAGTCCCTTGCTGCAGTGGGAGTTTATGCAGTGTATATTCTGGAACCAACCCCATTTAATTTGTTCCTTTGCCACTTGCTAGCATTCCAGATATTTAGTCATGTTTTATCTTTTTTGCTTTGACCAGTCCTGGAGTAAATTCATGGATGATTTGGGCAAAAAGGTTAAGATGAGAATTATTGTTCATATGTAATGCTTTATATAATTTTTCAGCATTTGTGTAGTCAGAAGCATTTTAAGATCTGAACAGCCAGAGTATTTTATTTAAACAACAGTAATACTTTCCAAGTTTCCCTGTCTATTTGATTTAAAATATTCCATTTCTTATCAAGAATGTGCATATTCTTAAAAATCTCTTCGCTTTTAAAACATTTTAGAGATGTTTAGAAAATTCGAAGAAACAGAAGTGTTGGCTTAGATATATATAATCATGCTGTCTGATCGGTTTTCCCAGTTATATTTCTTCATCTGCTTGTAAATAGAGAGGCTTAAAATCCTTAAGGAGATAGAACAGTTTTTATTTTTTAAAACTGCAACCATCTGATTCAGGAGCTTATACATCTTATACAGATACCTTTATTGGCCAAGCATGGTTAGACACTCAAGGAATTTGACTTGGTACAATGGCTCTGAGTGTATTTGCAAGACAACAGTATAAAATACTAATATATAAGCAAATAACAAGTTAGGTATACAGCAATAGGTATGCAGCCAGAAGAAAGAAATATTACAAGGATAGAGTTAAAATTAGTATGTATGTACTGTAGAAAGGAATATAATTATAGAATTAAAAATAAGTATGTATGCACATATAGATTAATTTGAAATTCTTTACCTTTGTGATCTAAATGGCATGGTTTGAGCTTTTAGTGTATGATGGCTCGGGGAAAAAACTGTCTCTGTGTCTGGTAGTTTTGGTATGCAATACTCTATAGACCCTACCAAAGGGAAGAGATTCAAAGAAGTCATGTCCAGATATGAGAAGTCTGCACATATCTCCTCTGCCCTTTTCTTGACCCTCTCAATATATAGGTCCTCTATGGAGGACAGATTAGCTGTGATTGTTCCTTTTTGCGATTTCGACTGCACACGAGATAGAATCTGTACCTGTCCTGCAGCACCAAACCAGACAGTTATAAATGTACAAAGAACAGACTCCATGATTCCTCTGTAAAACTGTATCAGCAACTCTTGTGGCAGGTTGAATTTCTTGAGTTGATTCAGGAAGTACATCCTCTGGTGTGCCTTCTTAATAATGGTGTTAATATTAACTGTCCATTACAAATCTTTGGAGATTATTGAGCCCAGAAACTTGAAGGATTGTATTGCTGATACTATGTTGTTGAGTATGGTAAGGGAGAAAGAAATAGGAGGACTCCTTCAAAATCCACTGTCATTTTAAGTGTATTCAACTGTAAGTTGTTCAATTGCACCACAGGGCCAACTGATCAACTTCCCAGCTATATGCAGACTTATGTCCATCTCGTAAGAGTCCAAAGATTGTTGTGTCATCTGTGTCATCAACTCCACAATTTTGTGCAGTCATTGGTGTAGAGGGGAAAATGTAATGGAGAGAGCACAAATCCTTGAGGAGTGCCAATACTAATTGTCTGAGTACTGCATGCAATTTTCCCTAACTTCAGCTGATGCTTCCTATTTATCAGAAAGCTGACTATCCACTTACATATATATGGAGGTACAATGAGCTGAGTAAGTTTGTAGTGAAGAATATCTGCGATGATGTTAAATGTTGAGCTGAAGTCCACAGAAAGGACCTTTACACAGTTCTTTGGAGAGTCAATATGTTGCAGGATGTGTTGCAGGATATAATGCAGTGACATATTGACAGCATCATCTGCTTACCTGTTTGCTCGATAGGCAAGCTGCAGAGGGTCTAACAGCAGGTCTGTGATTGCTTTCAGATGGGTCAGCACTAGCCTTTCAAAGATCTTCATAACTATGGATGTTAAGGCTAAGGGTCTGTAGTCATTCAGCCTACTGATGGAGGATTTTTTAGGAACAGGTATGACAATAGAACATTTAAAGTATGAAGGTATGTAGCACAGTTCTAGTGATCTATTGAAAATCTGTGTGTGAAGATAGGGGCCAATTGTATTGTGTAAGTTTTTAGACAATTAGGGGTCACTCCATCTGGTCCTGGTGTTTTCCTGATATTTTTGTTTTTGGAGGAGATTCTGTAGATCTTTTTCTAGAATCACCAAATTTAGAAATTTCTAGGGGCCCAGGAGGGGGTAAGGAGCCTGGAGGAGAGGAGAGCCCAGAAGGAGGGATAGATGTTGTTTTAGAGGAAATATCTGCTGTTAATGTGTCTGAGGTGGGGTTGTTACCATTAGGTAATCGTGGTTGTTTCTCAAACCTAGAGTAGAATACATTCAGGTCCTCTGCTAGTTGATGGCTTTCTTGAACAGAGGATGATGGATTCCTGTAGCCAGTGATGTTCTGTAGGCTTCTCTACACAGAAGCAGGATCATTTGCTGTAAGTTGATTTTTCAGTTGTTAGAGTAGTTCCTTTTTGCTATTTTGATCTATTTGGTCAGTGGATTTCTGGCCTGGTTATACATGATCCTATCTCCTATCCTGTAGGCTTCTTGTTTGTCATGACGAAGCTGTCGGAATTTCATCGTGTACCAGGGTTTATTGTTGTATGAGTGAAAGTTTTTGGTGGGCACACACATTTCTTTGCAAAAACTGATGTATGATGTAACTGTACAGTAAGTTCATCTAAGTCTGCTGAAGTAGCCTCAAAGACTGCTTTGTAACTTTAATTTTGCATCCTAAGACAATTGTTTCACTTTTTTGACTACTGGCTTTGCAGTTTTAAGTTTCTGTCTGGAGGTGGGGATGAGATGGACCATAGCATGGTCTGATTTTCCTATAGATGCACAGATCGCAGATTTGTAAGCACTTTCTATTGCGACATAACAGTGATTCAGTGTATTCTTATCTCTAGTGGGACAGCTGACATGCTGTCTATATCTAAGCAGTCCATAGGTAAGATTTCTTTGTTAAAATCTCCTAAGATTATAAGTAGAGAGTCTGGATATTTTTATTCTATGTGAATTATTAGGTCAGCTAACTTCTGGAGTGGCCCGCCAATAGAATTCTCTAGGGGGAATAATATATAATGCAATCAGAATAAGACAGGCAAACTCTCTTGGACAATAATATGGTCCACATTTTATGAATAATGTTTCTAAGTCTATATTGCAGATTTTCTCTAGCACAGTAATATATCTGCACCATTAATCATTAATATCAAAACAGATGCTGCCTCCTTTCCCTCCCAGATATCTCAGTCACACGGTCTTCTCTAAAAATCTGAATGTGTAGGATCTGTACTGCTTTGTCCAAAATATTCTCACAGAGCCAAGTTTCTGTAAAGCAAATTACTGTAGAATTTGCAGAATTTGCAAAGTCTTCATTCATTTGATGTATGAGAAGTAATTCATTCATTTTATTAAATAAAGCATTTAGATTTGCAAGATGAATTGGTAGTAGAGATACATGCAGACCCTTCTCTCTCAGCTTTATTAAGGAACCTCCTTGTTTCCCTCTCCTCCTCTTACATGCACTTCTCCTCTTTCCTCTCTTCTTCCTTCCTCCTCTCCTCTTCTTTATGCAGTTGAAGCATCTGGCTGCTGTTTCCTTTGTTCCTTTTATTTTTAATTTTAAGCTCTTTTAATTTTATGATTTCTCTCTTCCCATCCCAAATGATTATTTTTTATAATTAACATTTTGAAAGGGGCTGTAAGGAATTTCAAGAAGATTGCTATTTCTTTTTAAAATATTCAAGTTAAACCCATAGAGAATGTTCTTTCGGTTAATTTCTAATGCATTCACAATATATTGATTTGAGATATTCAGATTTCTTCAGGTTTGTTCTGTACATGTCTTTTGTTGATTTCCTGAAACTGCCCTTCTAGAAATAAAGCTGGGGAGGGGGGTCTTGACACAGCTATTATTTAAACCTCTGACAAATTTGGCTTTAAAATGAATATTCAATATTGAGTAATGGAGCAGCTTTGTTCTTACTATAATTATATCACCTTGTTCATCTGAGCTAACTACATATTAATCATTTGCACCACTGCCAGGTTACTGGTCCAGAACAATGCTTATTTATTCCTCAGGCTATTCTCTAAGTAATAAATAAATTCTCATATTGGTGAATAGAGGGGTGGGGAGAAACCTTTTATCTATTCTATAGCATGTTTTTTGCATCCCCATTATCAGCAAAATATATGTTAAATCTGCTGCTTGTCTCTTCTCCCCACCTTTCCTGCTTCTCTGAAATCTGTATGTTAGAAGATAAAGAAGTCATGGAGTGTTACATGAAAGTGAGATCCCAAACTCTGATAAGCTGATAACTCACATCCTATGGTTATTAAAATTAATTGCTTGTTTACAACATCATGACAACAAAGCAGGTTACTTGCATGGTCTTATTGACCCAATTAGTCAAATGTTACAGTTGTGCACATAGGTAATATTTTAGTCCTTCTAAAAATGAGAAATAGTTTTACATTAACTTTCAGATTTCACAGTATTGAACTTTGAATTTTATTGCTATTTATGCATGAATATGTTTCTGAAGATAATTTCAGTGTCTTCAGAAAGATGTGATAAAACATCTAGTAGAACTTGCTAAGATAGTATTACTTATTTCTATCTTAGAAAAAGATGGAGACATATGCCTGTTTTAAATCATGAATGTCGTTATGCTAATGACAGAGTGGGATAATTTTCTAAAAGCACTAATTGTATACATTGAGTCTGATCCTTGAGGAGAAGAAAGGGCACATTGTACAAAACACCATTTGTAGTGTGTGTCCATAATATATTGCTATTTATTTTATTTCCATTGACATAAAAATACTCAGTTTTATTAATATGAAAATGTACCTCTCATTATATCTCCTTGAATTCTGCATCACTAACAATAATAAAACTATAAAACAGCATCAGCAATAGTTGAGGAAAAACAGACTGCTGAAAAGACAGTATTGGGTAATGAAATAATTTTTGAGAGGGATTCTTTAATAATATTTTCAATTTCCCAGTAGACAAATTAATAGCCATTTAAACTCTCTCTCTCTTTCTCTCTCATCTATTTGATATTTATCTATATTTATCTTTGTATAGTTTTAGTGATACTATGAACTCTTGCAAAATTGACAGATTTATATTTTTCCAATTGGAGAAAAATCTTTGAAGTGTTTATCTTGAAAATCAGTGCATATACAATTTTAGTATGAGATTTTGGTGCTTCCATCAGTGCTTGTGATGGCCCAGTTCTTTAATTTTATGGCATCTACTGTATTATGGTAGCTATTTTTTAAAGAGTACTCTGGAGAATGTCTCATATTAGGAAGGAGTCAAAGTGAGGGATTTGAAATTAATTAAGGATCCATTATATTCCCAATTGTTCCCGTCCTCTTCCCTTTTGTATCTTTCCTCTTAGGGAGTGCTTCATCGTAACAGTATTTCAACCACAATATTTATATAATTTATTTTGTTTATTATGTAATGTATTTCCTTTTATTTATCTAAGTAAAAAAACACTACTGGAATTTATCTGCTTGTAAAATAAATCTGTGATGTGAGTGAATCACACTTGTTGAAAATAAAAATAAGTGAACTTACTTCAGTCCTGGAAATTTATTCAGGTGTGAAATGGGCCATCTTTAAACATGCTACATAATACATTTAGATGAAACTCTAGATTAGGAGTATGTTAGTCATGGCTTACAGGCAATCCACAGACCAATTGCTGAAATGAGTAGCAAAATAGATGCCTTTAATGAAATTCATATGCTTATTTTGCTTAAAAAAATTCAACTTCCAAAATAAAAAAGCTGAGGCTCCTTCACCTCTCCAGGTAAGGTGTTCTAGAAATAATTTTAAAAATAGCACATAGGTTGAAATTTTGGAAAATCAAAATGGTTATGTTTCTACGATAAATCACTGGGGAAGAAACATTAAATTGTACAGACCAAAATAAATGAACTAAAATTGTGGTTTTCAAAATTAGCAAAAAATATGTCTGTTAATTTCATCTATTTTTTAAAATCCAGCTATCAGTTCATTTACTAATTTTATCTCAACCTTAAGATAAGAACATAAAATATTATGTTTAGATTAAAGACCAGCATTTAATTTATCATTTTATTCCTTTCAGAGATTAACTAAAGATCTATGGGAAGCCACAGTATCACCTTCCTGCTTTCATTCCCCAGAAACTGATACCTTAAAACTTATCATGTAGTTCAGTTCAGAAGTAATACATAGCCGTTATGGTTATATTGATGATTGTAGCTCTATCATCTATAGTTATTCAAATGTAATATTCATGGATTGTAATGTGACACTATAGATCTATTTCCATGAACCTATAGGAGGTAGAGCAAGTAACGGGAACTCACCCCGTTATGTGGTGGTGCTTGGGTCTCTGAATAGGTTGCAACATGCTAACATGTTCAGTATGGTAACAATAACAACTACAACTCTTCTACAACAATAACATTTAACTAGGATTGGAAGCTTTATAAAATAAAATTATGTTCAGTTTCGAGGGGGTTTTAAGTTCATTTGGGAGTCGTTCCAGTATAGGTGCAGTCACAGAGAAGAATTTGTCCCCTTAATTTCAGATAGAGAGAAGACAAACATTTCCAAAAATATTCTCCCCGGACAGACATATTAAATTATGCCACAGTGGTGCCTGGTGTAACCTGGTACAATCTGTTATTTGATATAAAGCTGCCACTTTCTAAATTGGCCCCGACAGCACAGTGGGCCAGAAACTAGTGCAGTGACTTCAGAAGAACTAATAAATTGCAGTGGTGGAATTGACATTTAGTAACCTCGTTGATTATCTTGATATCTTAAATTTGCATCCTGAATGTGAGCATGCTGAAAGGATCACTTAATAAACAAGTAGGAATATACGTGTAAAGGTTTGTTGCTTAGGAACACTACATATTTGGCCTCTCCATGAAATACATTGCTTGCACATAAAGATTTGTTTGCTAAGCTCATGTTTATGATGCTGGACATGGGACAGAGACCTAACTTGGCCTTGGCAGGCCCCTACCTTTCTAATCTGGTTTTATTTTCTTTAATGCTTTTAGTGCTCTTTCTGTGACCCCCTGATCCAGGGTTATGCACATAAGATGAGTGCCCTAGATAGACAGATAGGCAGGCAGGCACATGGACAGACGGACAGATAATCTTACCTTGCAGGCTTGTTGTTGAGGGGCTGCTGTATAAATGCTTGGAGAAAAGGTAGGTTATAGATATGCTTTATTAATAGATATTATTACTGGTAGGAGAACTAAAAGCACAGCCTCATTCCTGCTTCAGCCTGAAGGAACATTGGAATATTCCTGTTTCAACTTGGTAAGACCTTTTGTGTCAGTATTACATACAAAAGCACACATATGCATATTTAAAAATGTAACTTTGGGATTAATAAAATTAATCCAAAAATTGGCCCTCTAAGTGTAAATTACATAACACATTGTCTCCTTGCATAGAATTGTGCTGTCTTTTTGAATTCTGTATTGGAAACTAAGGATATGAATTACTGCTGATAAGGTCAGTTCAAGTTCAGTGGAATCCAGCTATCAAATGCATGTATGTTATCCAAATGATATAAAGAAATCTTGGAGCTGCAAATATCATTTTGTGATAATTGTGACCAAAAAGTGATAACCACCCTGAGGAAGTTGCTTTGTTTTTTTCACTTAAGAATTTTTTTTATCTCAGTGTCTGAATACTCTCATTACTTTTAATTATTAAAAGTATGTGATATTAAAATTGCAGTTATTTTTTCCAAGTATACATTAAAATGATTGTTTTCATAGTGATATCTTAGAGAACTATATTGGCTACCATGACATTGCCTTGCCTGAACCTTTTTTTTTAGGAAACATGTTTAGCAACTGACTAAAATCTGAGCAGAAAGCTCATCTTGAAAGACTCCTTAATTAAAAATTAAACGATGAATTAAAACTTAAATTATGCAAAACTAATGAGCTACATTATGAAAACCAACAATTAGTGCACTACAATATATACAAGAAAAGTGCTAACATTCCTCTCTTTTCAAAGCATTTTTTTTAATTTGGATTTTAATGTGCATTGCATGCTGCGTTGAAATCTTTCATCCTGAAGGACTGTGCAATTCTGAATTACAATATAAATCGGTAGTTTTGAGTTCTGCAATATTTACTAAATGTATCAGATTTAAAATATACATAAAACAAATGAATCCTTTAAAAAAGTGGTTGGGGAATAAAGACCCAATTGGTTTTCAATTAAGGAAACATCACATTTGTGTGTGTGGTTCAGATCAGGTCATCATGTCACCTAGCACAAATCAATAGTGTAAGAATGGGCTCATTGACAAACGTTGTAATTTAACTTACTGTTCTAATTTCCTCAAATGGAGATTTCTCCACTTGCTGATACAGAAGCCCACTAATTGCAGATAGAGAGATTCTGAGTAACAAATTTATATATGCATGAGCTTTCTAGGGATCATCAAAAGGGCACAATTAAATTGTACATTCATCTTGAAGCTCTTCTGGAAATATACTATACTAAATATTGAACTCCTTGATGAGGGCTTTCAAATCTGATTAGCTTAAGCGGACATTAGAAGAAGTATGCTGTCTGTGCGTCCTATCTGCTGTTGCTGTTATTTTTCTGAAGCCCAAAGCTTGAAGTTATCAGGCAAAAGACAAGTCAACTGCCTTTGCAACTAATGGATTTACGGCATATTAGGTTAAATGAAAAAATGACAACCTAGCTCTGTGAAGATATTCAGGAACTGGAAGTATTCATCCTGACAAGTCCTCCAATAAATTTGTTCCCAGCTTACATTATCTGCCACAGAATGTCCTCAGAAACATAGATGTCTACAGAGCAAAGGCCTTCGCCTATTTGAATAAGGACATTGCCCTATTGAAGTCCACTAAAGAGAAATTAATTCACGTACACTTATGTATGTGAAATATTCTCCATGCAGTTCCTTCTGTTTTATGCATAGTTGTCTTTGAAAGCTAACATCATCTGACCAATATCAGTCTATTCAGGTGTGCAGGAACCAAACTGTGCTATTATATCGATGAAACAGACCATACCATAAGAATGGGTAGTTCAGTAGAACTTGGCTAGAACTTGAAATTATTTCAGGAATTTCATAACTGGAATAAAACACAACTTTTCTGGAAACAAAGCAGAACATAGCTGGTTTGGCTGGATCTGCTATGCAGTTCTAAAATCTGTCCCTGCTGGTTTGAATGTTTTCGGGTGGTTGTGGGATTTTTGATTAAAGGAATTTGTAGAGAACATGGAACACTACAGGAGTTATTAAGGATCCATCTGCTGTTGAGCCTAGAGAGGAAGACCAGGAAGTGCTGCTTAGTGCTTATACTTCTGTTGTTGCTAGAGCTGGAGAATATATCTGACTACCTGCCTTTGAGGCAACCTCTACATCGCCTGTCCCATTTTAGCTGAAGTGTTTTTTGTTGCTCTTTTTAGGGGGTTAGTTTTGAAGAAGTTTTGTTTTGAAGAAAAATAGAGATAGCTCCACCCTCTACTTGCTTATGTGGCAAAATTAATTCTTCCTATTAGATGTAGTGTGTGTTATAGTAGTGATAACACTGCTGCTTACTAGATAACATATACATAGACAATTTCCTCTTTTAAAGAGAGATTTTCTCCTTCCCCAATTGCTCCCTTAGTTTAGGTCTAGAAGATAAAGCCAATCTTCCTTCCGCTTCCACCCCTACATACCACATTCATACAGGCCATGCTTGAAAGAAGCAGAGTGGTTAAAAAGAAGGGGCTAGTCCAAAGGATTGTGATATAGCCATGAATACATTAGCAAGCAAACAAAATAATGATTGTGGCTTGTTTATTTGCTGAGGCTTTGATGTCTGTTTCTATTTGTGCTTTTTTTTTTATAGAGAATACATTTAAAATGCAAAGACTAAGTTGGTAAGCTCTGGGGTGGGTGCACGCTATTTATGGTCTTATGGTCTCTTGATGCAATCCATGGTGCATTTTACCACAAAGCCACATTTGAACTTGTTGATTTGAACTGTTGGCACAATTTTTTGGCTCCTTTGTAGGTTTTTGTGGAAAAAGGAGACTTGTTTTGCCAATTGAAGATGTGTGTGCAATATATGTGCCCATTTTTGGTCCATTATGTCATTTCAGAATATAAATATAGGCAGCCAGGGCTTTCTGTGTTTCCCTGCTTGACTTCTGTACTAAGCGGCAGTGTTTATTCTCTTCTGTTGCTCTTGTTTCATTTGCCTGGTCTTCAAGCCTTTTTTTTGGCACCAGCTAGTGCTGTGCTACCAGAACAGATGAACAATCCCCAAATCTCCAAAATGTGTTATATTTGCTGGTTGAACATGAACTGTAGGTACAGTACAGGAGTGGATTAATTTACAGATTAATTTACTGACTGGCTGTAATTCCTGTCAATCCGCTTGTATCCAAAGGCTGTTGCGAGTTCATTTTCTGCCACACTTTCCTGCCCTGGAGGGGTTAGTTTAATTGAAGAGATCATGGGAGAGATCAGTGTGTGTTCATTTAAAAAAAAACAGAATCTAATATCCATGGGACTGGATCATGGGTGCTGCTTCAAGCAGAGACTCAAAATGAGAAACCTTCCAAATGCTCTTTCTCTGTAGGAACCTGGTTCTTCCAATTAATGGTCCACATAAGAATGAAACCATCCATCAGCAGTGCTACAAATACCCAGTGGTAGCCAATGAGATTTTAAAACAGCATCTGAGGTAGTTTGGGCACATTTGGAGAATGGATCTATTCTACTACCCAGACAATCCATTGTAGAGAACATAGTGCCATGGTTGCATTGTTAAATTCAGGGCACCAAGTAAAATTTGGATAAGGCAGATTGGAACTGATCTAGCCCATTACAGACTGGATTTGAATCATTGCCAAAATCATAGCAGTGGATAAAGCAGTTGGGCAAGAAGTTGTATCAGATTCCTACAGCACCAACAGCGGTATATTGTATTGGTTGTGAAACTCTACTCACACAATTGTGTCCTGTTGAAATCAAGTTCAAGGTGTTTCGCATTCTTTTCAGTTAGCATCCTACCAGGGCAAAGGAAAAATACTGAAGTGTCAGCACAGAAGAATTCTGTATAATGAAAATTTTCAATAATAC
>JANHZU010003073.1:105284-122633 GCA_032468055.1 Acrochordus granulatus | reverse complement strand
TTAAAAAACAGGCATCTGGACTGGATTTTTCTCAAGTCGAAGACGTTTCGCCTTTAATCCAAAAGGCTTTCTCAATAGGAGGAGATGTGGTCCTGGGTGTAAAGCAGTGCCTGCTCATCTTCCCCAGAGAAAAAGAGGCCGACGGTAACTCCTTGATTGATGCTCATCCTTCAACCAGCTTGAAAAATCACAATTTCTTCAAAAGAAACCCCCAACTTAACTGGGCAAAATGAAGTAAAAAAAAAGGAGGCTGCTGAAAGCTTGCAAAAGGAGGGGGGGATCTCAACACATGAAGGCCACCTGGACAGGTGAAGAGGAAACCCTTCAAACCAAGGTGGCCTTGGCTTTCCCAGAATTTTTTTACAGCATCCAAAAGAAACCAAAGTGATCAATTTAAGTGGAAATCTCAGGTGGATAAGTGGGACTAAAATTACTTTATGGAGGATTTAGCAAGTCCTGGGTTCAAATCGAGATCACCGATGATTCTTGAGTGAGTCTAACTTGCTTCTCAAATAAATCAAGATGGTAGATGGATGATGGATGATAGACAGACAGACAGAAAATTAGGAGAAACAGAAGTCTTGGCTCATAATCCTTCAATAAAAGAAAATATCACAGACAAGGTAGTCACTGAACTTTGGGGTCGGCCTACATGACCTCTGAGGTCTCTTCCAACAAGTTCAAGCAGAGGAAGCCAATGAAGCTTATTGATCAGCAGAGATGCTCCACCTTGTCCCACAGCTAGACACAAAAGTTGTTTCATCTTCCACAGCACACAGCACAAAATTATCAGCCATAGTGACTCTTGAACCTTCCTTGAAAATTGTGTCTCTCATTGATTCCACACCATTCTGTTTCAGATAAACCAAATTCTTCCTTTTTTTCTATCAACATTTCCTCTTTTTCTGCAAAAAAAAAAGTTTGCACCCTCTCTGCACTGTAGACAATGGATTGGCTAAATGACCTCTAAGGTCCCTATGATATAGAACCTCTATGGCAGGATTTCCCAACCTTAGCAACTTTAAGATGTGTGAACTTCAGCACCCAAAATTCAACCAGCATCCACTAATTTTAACTCCCAGAATTCTCTATGCTGGCGGGGGAATTCTGGGAGTTGAAGTCTATATATCTTAAAGTTGCTAGGGTTGAGAATCACTTATCTATAGAAATGGAGGTCACATCAACTGCCCCAAGGGGGTGCTTTGCAAGCTGTAATGATCATTCTGAGTACCCTTTGACTTTGCTTTTATCTACTAACACTACTAACACAAGACCCACAATCTCAGATTTCCAAAACCAGTTTGAGTTTCTGATGTTTTAAAGTAGTTTTTCTCTCATGTGGGTGATCTTTCCGAGTATGTACGAACGGAAGTCCAGGAGAAGTGAGATGGAGGAAGGGTCCCTGATATATATGACAGAGAGCCCCATTCTTAAAAACAAGAGGATGAAGATAGTTTCAAGTTCCTCCATATCTAAAAGTACTGTAGATTATCTTTGAGTACAAGATGCTTCTTAGCTGCATGCACTAAGCCCTGGGAGGAAAACAGAGACCCTGTTTATGCTTCCTTTAAAATCCATGCAGCCCTACAGCATTCTTGACCAAAAAATTTAAACTGTACTGAAGAATTGGAAGGCCTCATGTACTTCAAAGTGGCGGCTCGCCTTACTCATCTGTATGGCTTCTCACATAGGGATGGAATCTAATGCCTCTCCAGGATCAAACATTTGATCTGACCTTGGATGGTCCTTGATGGAGAAATTTAGCCAGCCCACTGAGGCCTCTGTGCTCACCAAGTTTTCTTTTTCTAAAACATTAGGTTGGGAGCAGATGGCATGATCCAAACACAGCTTGGGGTCAATGCTGGGGGGGGCGACAAGAATTGGCTGCCTTCTCAAACAGGATGCTGCATTTTGTCCCTCTGCAGATAACATTTCTCAACTCCACTTTTTTTTAGTTTTTAAGTTCAAGACGGGTCTGCTTCTGGATGCTAAAAAATCCTCTTTGACTCTCAAGAATTAGACTATAGAGTTCCCCCCCCAAAAAAAATATTGAAGAGATGTTTACTTGTCATTTTATCTCTGGGTTGGCTAGCTAAAAACAGCAGGGCTTTTGAACAGAAGTGCTGATCTGCTGGAGAGGAAGGGGCAGTGATCCAAGGAGAGGCTGGAAGCCGAAAAACAGAATTAAAAAGTAAGTGATTTTGCTTTTTTTCCTATATACCGATGACAAGAGACTCTTAATTGTTCATGGCTTGATGTCAATTAGATTTAGATTAAATTAGGATATTTTTATTCTGCATTTATTATTTTTAAACACATTTTAACTTTAGAAATTAAAATAAGTTTCCTGTATGCCCCAATTTCCATTCCCAATTTCTTAATTAGAAAAAAAATTAAGTCCATTTTAGAAAACTTGAGAAGAATAGAAGGTCACTGATAGCAACTGTGATAAATTAGAATAAACGGGAATTCAGGGACATAAATATATCCAGTCCATAAATATGCCTGTGCTTTGTAACAAGCTATAAATAAACCTAGGTTATATTGTCTTGGAGATGCCAAAATGCAGAGATAACTCTTAGCTAATATGCACCAAGATTGCAGCTATGCTTTGGCACAAAAGAAAGAAATTAAACAACATAATTTTTTTTGCAAATGCAAGGCATTTCTCAGCCTAGGAGGTTGCCAGCCACCTCTCTGCACGAGTCATTGCTCTGGGATAGTACTGTATTTTCTAAGCAGTTCAGAGACACAGCACAGAAGCTACTCAGCATTTTTGGGCATTTTCCCAAAGCCCAGCCAATTATTTTAGTTATTTATTTATGGCACAGGAAATCTGAAGATTTCAGGGTGACACAGATCTCTGTGGCTAGACAGGGCAGGAGTTCAGCTCCTCTGACTTGGGCGGTGATCTTCTCTCCCCTTGCTGCTGATCTTCAGATGTCTGGTGGGATCTTCACCCCATTGGAAAACCTGTGTGAACTTGACAATGCCAACTGCCACCCGCTGGTGTGTTTCCTTTGTCACGAGCAGTATGAACACCCCTGTCTCTTGGATTGTTACCACAACTTCTGTGCCAGCTGCCTGCGGGGCCGAGCCATCGACAGCCGCCTGGCATGTCCCCTGTGTGGGTAAGGATGTCCTCACTGGAGGCAAGGAACTAACTTCTGGTGTGGAAGGTTGAACTAGATGACCTCCAAGACTCCTTCCTACTCTAGGATTCTGCCTTCTACTGCAGTGTTTGGGAAAACTAAGTTTCTGGACCTCATGGTTTCTACTGAGAGACCAAAGGCAGGGAGATAGGGAGAACGTCTCGAAACTCAACATTAAAGTGCTCGGATTAAACCAGAGCATATCATGGCTTGCTTCTTGAGTATACCTTCTAAAAAGCAAACAATATTTAATTCCTCTACCAACTGTTGTGTCGCAGTCCTGCAACTCTGCAGAGTAATTGGTCCACCTTTCCTTCTCCCAAAGAACAGAGCACACATTTTGCACCCCAAGGGTTTAAAATTGTCCAGTGGCACTTTAGTTATGAATCCCCAAGCCTGAAACTCTATTCCATATTGGAGGTACAAATGGGATAGAGGGTCATACAGTTGCAAATTAGGTACAAATAGTCTTTGATTTATGATAATTGATTTATGACCATTCAAGGTTACGATGGTGCTGAAAAAAGTGACTTAACAACCAGTCCTCATATTTACAACCATCACAGTGCCTCTGTAGTCCTGTAATCAAAATTTAGACATTTGGCAATTGTCATTTATGACAGTTGCAGCATCTTGGGATCATGTGATCACCATTTGCAACTTTCCCAGCTAGCTTCAACAATGGGGGAAGCTGGATTAGTTTAAGACTGTGGCAAAAAAAGTTGTAAAACTTTTTTTTTGTTTGCTTTTTAGAAGGTATACTCATGGACATGACTCATTTAACAACTGCATTGCCTAACAATGGAAGTTCTGGTCCAATTGTGGTTGCAAGTTGAGGACTACCTCTAATGCACCAGTGTGACTGCACAGCAATCGTTTTGATCACCTTCAAAGTCAAACTGGGGATCTATGCAACAGCCTGGAAGCAATTTGATCTTGATGACTTCTTGTCTAGCCTCCAGTTCTGGGAATCTTTTGGTGGTCTCCCACCCTAAAGGCCAATCTGGTCCAGCCTGATCAGCTTTCCAGTCCAGTTGATGCTATTACTTAGTCCTTAATGAGCAAGAACACAGAGAAGAGAGGAGAAGAGAAGAGATGCTGAAAGCAACACAAAAGATGACACTGCACATTTCTCCATGGGTTGCTGTAATCTAGCAGGGATTCATTCAGAGGCTAAAAGGCAGCCTTGTCTGAAAATGGAAATGATACTGACTTGGCTTTAGGAATGGCTTGAATGCTCCACTCTCAATCAATGCACATATACAATAACGCTGCCATCCTCCTGGCTTTTTCTGAATGCATAAACAATGGGGAGGCAGAACGGCTCTTTGCCACCTGGAAAGCTAGAACAGTTAATCACACAGAGATCCAGAGGATAGCCTCCTCCACAAAGAGGTATTTTGAGCCCTGTGGCACTGGGAATAGAGTTAAGGAATGCCTGGGGCTTCCAGGGTTTCCTAAAATAGACAGAAAACTAAACCCACAACCGTATTATATCAGGTTGATCGGTGGCACCCAGAAGCCTTACACTCAGAGAGAGGAATCTGAGTGCAGCCTGTGTGCAAAAAAGTGTGCAGAAGTACACAAAATCTTTGAAAGTTACCACTGCAGGGGCAATGCATGCTGCAGTTTGAATCAGCCTTTCTGGGATGATCTGCTGGTTCTACTGCCTGTGCAACTTGGGGCCCTGAACATGAACGCTTCTCTTGTGCAAGGGGCCTCAACTTGCACAAAGAACCTTCCCGCGGGTGCTGTCAACAGCTGTCCAGCAAAGAGCCGCTGTTTTTAGCTCCAGGGAATGTGACTGGGGGGATCAGCGGAGTGGATTGTTTTCTGCCGGACCAGTCAAAGGAGGTTAACAGGTGGGGAGACCCTCCCCAGTGACCATGGCTGCAAATTGTAGGGTGCAAGCTTGCACACTCAACAGTCGCCAAGTGGCCTTGTGCATCAGGTGGACTGAGTTGCATCAGGCCAAAGAGGGATGGCCCTTTCTCAAATTATGCCCTCCAGAAGTCCAGCTTTTTTGGGGACATCCTGTTTGGAGATCTATCCATAATCCCCAAATAAAGTTTTTGAGGACATCTGTTTTAAATTTGGGGAGCCCATTCTTTGGGGTCTGTTTCTTGACATCACCAGTCAAAAGTCAGCCTGAATTTAACAGATGTGTGCCCATGCAGAGGTGTAGATGCTGGACGCCCAGTTGGTATCATTGGGTTCACACGGTGCATTAAACTGGTCTTGTTTAACAGCCAACTATTGAGCAGGTTTTAGTGGCATAATTAGCAAAGCAGAAGACAAGCCAGCATTGCTGGGTAGATCTGTTATGATGATGCAGGGGTGAAGGGTAGGAGGAGGGAGGCCCAGATTCTAATCCAACTTCAGCCACAAAAACTTGCAATCTCCGTCCATCTAGCGTCCCTCACAGGGTTGCTGTGGGAGAAAAACAGGAAGTGAGAACAGGATGCATATTGCACAGAGCTCCTGAATTAAAGGTGGGATATAAAGCCAGGAAATTCTGGCTTGTCACTTTTTCTTCCCTGGGCTTATTTTCTTTCTTTTTCTTCCTTTTTTTCACCTTTTCAGGAAACCTGGGAATTTCTTGAGGATTTCTCTTGAGGGTGTTGCACTTCCTTTATTCTCAGAGGAAGCGGAGGGGGTATCTTTTTTCCCCCCATAGCTTCTCTTTTCCTGCAATTTTAAAAAGGCCCCTCCCAAAACCTTCATCTCACAGATGGTTGCAATGACTCTCCTGCATGCTGCCGAGGTTGGACTGGATGATCTCTGGGATCCCTTCCAACTTTTCATATCTCTGATTTAACAGGAATTGGGGAAGTCAGGGAAGTTGCAAAAATCTTGGAGCAAGAGGACAGGTCAAAACTGAGGATCCACACAATCAATGGCATCTTGGTCATGAAATATAGGTATGACTATAATTGGGATCAGAATTTCCGTGCTAAGCATGATGGTTGTTAAGTGAATCACATCTGATTTTATGACATTTTTGCCATGGTTGTTAGGCAAATCACTGCAGTTGGGAAGTGAATTATGCAGTCATTAAGCAAATTCAGCTTTCCTCATTGACTTTGCTTGTTTGTGATCACATGACCCTGGGATGCTGTAACCATCATAAATACACGCCAGTTGCCAAGTGCCTGAATTTTGATCACATGATAATGAGGATGCTGCAATGGTCATGAGCGTGAGGATCAGTTGTAAATCACCTTTTTCAGTGCTACTGTGATTTTGAATGGTTGCTAAACAAATGGTTGTAAGTTGAGGACTACCTGTACTGGAACTTTCACAGAAGGACTTTTTTTTCTTTCTCCCTAACAGCTCTGAAGCTGCAGAGTTTGTGATTTGTGATATGTTGTCTCCTAAAGTGTAAAAATAGTCATTGGAAGGATTTCTACAAGGGACCTGAGTGATGGACCCAGGTTGCGATAAGCGGTGTCTCCTGATCCAGCTCTCTCTGCAGGAACCTTCCCAAAATAAGAGCCCATCGGACTTCTCGAATCCGGGCCGGCTCAACTGCCTTTTGTGGCTGGTTTTTAATTTAATTTCTGCTGTGTTGGCCCTTGGCTGGTTCTTTCAAACCAGGATGGGGCTGCAACAGAGGGGCCCCAGGAGGGGGCCGCCCTGAAGTTTTTGGGGCTCTTAAACAGCATTCAGGTCTGCAGCTGTCTTGCAGAAGAGTGTCCCCCTTTTTTGGGCTATAATTTTTTTGCTTTTGCCTTGCCTCCTGGATGTCACAAAATCTGGGGTTGGGTAGGATGACCTCTAAGGATCCCTTCCTGTTCTCTTTAGAGCAAGGATTGTCATAATTTATCTGAGCAAAGATCTCTTCCTTCCTTCCTCCCCTCCCTCCCTCCACTCCCTCTTTTTCTTTTTTCTTTCTTCTTCAAAATTCTTTATTTTGCTGAATATATAATGCTAAGTACTGCATTGGCCTTTGCTTCTCCTTAAACTGAGCTCAGAGTTGAGGATTTGACATGCCAGAGGCAGGGGGGAAAAAAATCAGTGAATCACGGTTTGTCATGGTTAGCAGCAAATGAGTCTCACTGAGCCCAAGAGATCTTACTTACAGGCCACTTTGGTCTTCCTTGCAGCCACCAGTCCGTCGTTAAGGGGAATGGTCTCCCTCCAGAAGACCAGCTGCTCAAATTCCTGGTGGACAGTTCTGGGGACTATGAAGAAGTCCTGTGTGCAAATTGTGACCTGCAAAGCACAAAGCAGGTAATCAACTGCATACGCCCTCCAGCCTGGGGGGGGGACCAGGTGGAGGAAGCCCCATCTCCCAAAGCATTTGCTTCTAGCAGGAACAAGCAGATTTTGCCCATCAGCTTACGGGACCAGAGAGAGGAAGGTGGAGTGGGGAGGGACCCCTGAGTGTCATCTAGTCCAGCTCTTTAAGCATGCTGGCTGGGGAATTCTGGGAGTTGAAATCCACATGTCTGAAAGTTGACAAGGTTGAGAAACACTGTGATAGAACATCCATGTTCTGCAGCAGTCTACTGCAGGAGTACCAGCAAGTCCTCCATAGAGCATTCTTTCTGTTCTCATCTTCAGGAACCTCATTTGCCCCTTCCCACAACCCAACCTCATCTCATGTGTGTCTCCTCTAGCAGACCAGGATGCATTTGGCTTTCTCCTCCCTACCAATCATCCCCTCTCATTGCTGTTTCCAAAGGAACTGGATGCCATGTATTTCTGCAACACTTGCAACCAGCCGCTGTGTGCCAAGTGCCGGGAGGAGACCCACAAGGCGAGGATGTTCTCCCGCCATGAGATTGTCTCGCTGAGCAAACGTGCAAAAGAAGTCCATAAGAAGTGCCGTACGTGCCCAGGGGCTATGTTCCCATGCGTGTTCTTTTACTCTAACTGCAAAACAAACTTCTTTGTAGCAAAATAGAGCAGAGGAGCCCACCACAGATCCTCCATGGGGTGCTCAGGGGTATCACGTATCTGTCTACAATTAGTCCTCAATTTACGGCCATTTGTTTAATGACCGCTTGAAGTTACAATGGCACTGAAAAAAGTGATTTACAACCAGTCCTCACACTTACAACCATCACAGTCACATGATCAAAATTTGGGTGCTTGGCAACTGGCATATATTTATGATAACTGCAGCATCCCAAGGTCGTGTGATCACCATTTGCACCCTTCTCAGCTGGCTTCCATAAAGCAAAGTCAGTGGGGGAAGCTGGATTTGCTTAATGACTGCAGTGATTTGCTTAATTACTGTGGCAAAAAAAGTTCATAAAATTGGGTATAACTCACTTAATGACTGCCCTGCTTAGCAACAGAAATTATTGTCCCAACTGTGGTTGTAAATTGAGGACTGCCTTTATTTGAAGGAAACTGCTAGGAAATATCTCTGAAATGATGACCCAACAGGTCACGGGTTCTCTAATTTAAATTAATTTTTTTTGGCTTCTGGGCTAAAGGAAGGAAGGAATACAATATTATAAATTAAATATTGGTTCTGCTTTTAAGTCAGAAGGAAAAATGTGGTTTGCACACCCAGTGTATATAACGCACACGTGAATCTGAGTTCTAATTTAACTGACTTTTTTTAATCTTGTCTGCCCGTTGGATACATGCAATGCACAACTACATTTGAGCTTTTATTTTTGTTCACTTTTCCACACTTCCCTTGCGCTTCCTCCGACCTTCAAATGGATTCTGAGTTGTCACCTGTATTTGCCACAAAAATAAGCATTATTTGACAAATTTGTTCAAAAGCATGAATTCCATCTCTTCCCACGCACCAATCTTTTTGCTACAATTCTGAGGCGGCAACCCAGAATTATAAATCACACTGTTTGTCTTCTGCCTTTTCCAGCCCTCCATGAAGAGCTTTTCATCATGTTCTCGACAGAAAAAAAGTCCATGCTGTGCATTAACTGTTTCCGGGATATGCCTGTGTAAGTTTGCAATGTGCAAAATACAGCCGGAAAAATCCATGTTCTGGGAGCGATACCTTGCCGTGCAGATTTTAGCCAATGAAACTTCCTGCCACATGATATTCACCTTTACAAATATGTGAAAGAGGCTTTTTAAGAGAAAGAACAGTCAGCTAGCAGCAAAAGGAAAAAAAACCCAAACCAAGAACACATCACAACACTTTTTCTCTTCTCCAGGGAGAGCCGAGCGCATTGCATTGATATTGAGACGGCATACATGCGAGGCTGTGAGAAATTAGACCAAGCTGTGATGGTGAGCACAACGGATGAGCAACGACTCTGTTGCCAAACGTGGCTCTTATTTGCCAACTTCCTTTCTGCGTTTCTGGAATTTGAATCGGTGGTTGGAAGTTGCTTCGGGGACCATCGAGCCCAACTTCCGGCCACTGCAGGAAGATTAGGGAGCGCCAGAGGCTAGTTGGCTAATTGGTCACTCTCAGAAAAGGGACTGAATATTTTCATCCGTCCGTCCGTCCTCCCTCCTTCTTTTCCTTCCTTTTCTTCCTTTCCTTAGTTCTTTCCTTCTCCACCTTCTTCCTTCTTGCCTTTCTTGACCTCCTTTTCCTTTCTTCCTGCCTGCCTTCCCTCCCTCCCTTCTTCCTCCCTTCTCTCCCCCTTTCTTCCCTCCCTCCTTTCCTTCTTTTCCTTCACTTCCTTTCCCACCTATTCCTGTCCATCGTAGTTCACTGATTCCCAAGGTGTTTATTTTCAATCTTGCCATCTCATGTTGGACCACATCCAGCTTACCTTTATTCATTGATCTTACATTCTGGTTCCTATGCAATATTGTTCTTTACAGCATCAGATTTCCCTTTCACATCCAGTCATGTCCACAGCTGAGTATCATTTCAGCTTTGGCCTAGCCATTTCACTCTTTCTGGAGCTACTTCTAATTCCTTCCAACCTGAGGGGCTCATCTTCTGGTGTCCTCTCTTTTAGCCCTTTGTTGCTGTTCATGGGGTTTTCTTGGCAGGGATACTGGAATGGGTTGCCATTTCCTTCTCCAGTGGAATCTTGTAGCCTATTTTTCATCAGATGTCCAGGAACCACAACAACATCTAGCACAGTCCTTGTTAAACTGGGCGACAACTGTGCCGGTATGGATTTCTCTAAATTATCTCTCATATTTTTATGGGAGGGAGACACTCTTTGTCTGGCTCCTCTGATGAGATCTGTATGGTTGAACCTCTGGCAGAGCTCTCATCTTCTTTGGAGCACACAAGCCTGCCAACCATAGCAAGGTGGTGCCTCACTGGGGGGATTAAGGCACTGCAAACATGATAAAATACAGTAGATATGGAACCAAAGGGACCAAACCAAAGGAACCACATTGTTGGGAATCAAATGAATGAAGGTTTGCACTGGCCGATGGCACATCCTGAACAGGCTCCATCTGATTACCTGATTTGAGATAATCCATTAAATCAAAACTTCAACCTGTAAAATTGCTGGATCTTATTGGTAGCTTTGGGCCCGATTCAAGACAGGCTTCTCATGACTTGAGAATCTCAGCTTTGCTTCTGAGCGTATGTTGGAGTGAAGTAAAAGAGACTTGGCTGAGCTGGAAGAGTACCAACTAATATCCTGGGAATAATTGTCTACCTCTTCCAGCATTATTTCAAGGAACCACTTCAGGGACTTCCACCATTTCCTTTTAAGGTTTTAAAAAGGCATTAGGGGATCTTGTTTGTATAGCTCACTCTTCCTCTGTCATTTTCTTATAAAGGAAGACATCTGCCCTGTCCAAACTGAGAATCCCAGCTGGCTTTTGAGAACCTCTGCCAAGGATTTGTAGTTTTGCTTTATGTTGCAGCTAAGCACTCAGGATTCCTGGAATGACAAGCTGCTTTCAGCCAATCCTGACAAAGTCCCTTTATATGGATAGTCTGCACCTTCTCCACAGCCAACTAACCTGGTTTCTTGATGGTTCTTGACAATCTCCTCTTTTGGTTATAGTGCAGCTTGCTCTCTTTCTGTCTGGACCCATTGAAGTCACTTGGTTTCCTGGGTGGATCATTATCTCCTCGCCAATAGATATTTCAAATGCTCCTAAAATACATCATTATTTAATTAATTAAAATGACCCCACTGTGCCACCTTTTGCAGTTCACCTTCTGGAAAGATCAGGAGGATCCTTGTTCTTCCAAGTGCCAACTAGTCAGTAGCATCAAAAGTTGTTGAAAGGGCCTTGTTCCTGACCTAGGTTGGAACGGATGGGTCATAGGATAGGAGAAAAAGGGAGGCCAAAGCCAGCCAGAAATACTTTGGAGAAATACGGAACAGGGTTATATGTGGGGGAGAGTGGAGAGAGGGAGATGATGACATGCATGTGAAAACAATCCAACAAATGCTATGACTTTCATCTGGATGGCTACTATGATCTAACGGTATTTGCCAATTGACATCATCATGGGCTTGTCATTATTTCAGCATGCAATTTGGCACTGTCCCTTGCGGGGAAGGGATAAGAGCAGTGGAAAAATTTCAGATTGATGTGTTTGATCCTAGTTGACACAAATAAGCTGCCAGACTTATTTGCGAAAGGAAGGGGAGGGGGAGGAATAAAGCAAATACACCCCCTTTTTTTTGAAGAAAGCAGATGAATAAAAGTTTTAAAAGAGAGCCCAAAAAGATCTGTGAGATCAGCCTAAGAAATGCATGCAAGAGAGCCAGGGGAAATTGTTAGAAAGAAGCTATGCAGGTGTACAGCTAGAACTGCAAATATTACGGAATTTTTTTATAAAAACCGGGAAAGAATTGATCTGCTGAGGGACCAGTGGGAAGGAACAGGATTAAATTCAGAAAGTATCTGAAAATGAGTCTTGTAACCAAAATGGTTCTGAATGAAGGTGAGGACCATTTCTCCCCAGGAGTCGGGGTGAGAAATCCAGTCAGGTGCTGATTGACACCAAAGTCCCTTTGATGGGAGGAATGACAGCCACATCAGCAAGAACTTTGTTGATGTGTTTTTTGATGTGTCATAATGTAGTCTTTTCTCTTTCAAATTAAATCGAGCATAATTTACAAGGTTGTGTTCTTGGGAAGGTGTTTGACAATCAAACAAAACTAAACTGGCTTGTAAATGTTTACAAAATATATTGAACTTTACGTACACAAGTTTGTGGTAAATCTTTGCAAAATTTTAAATAAATTGAAAAACAATCTACAAATCTTGCAGGGTGAACGCTTATAACTGATGGGCCATCAGCAAGATCTGCAGTTCCCAAGAGTTGCCAGGGAGGGGAGGAAGTCAAAGGCAGAAAGAACTCTGCAAGATTTGCAGAACTGGTATGGAGCCCCACCTTTGCCAAAACAGCACAGCGCAAACGTTTTATTAGATTATTTAAAGCATTTGAGAAAGGTCTAAATTTATATCAATATTGTTTCTGCAATGTACAAACTCAAAACTATGGATATCGTCGGGAGATGCCCCGGGGTGTCCAAGGGTTTCATCAAGGGGGCATCTCAAACTCCTGCACTGTGGCATTTAAGTCAGAGCAGCTGGGAGAAGATTTGCCAGGCGCTTGCAAAGTGGCCCCCACAAGGTCCTGGACTCACTCCCTTCGGCCGTCAGCCGCATCCTCTTACTACTGGCATCAGCCGCATGGACAGGTCTGTCCAGATGCACTGGTGGCTGGAGATTAGAAATACTGTCCATGCTCATGTGGAAAACAGCTGCTTGCTATCGTGGGCTGTTCTTTGTCAAACTTTCTCCTGCTTCTTTTCAAGATGCTCTAAATTCAGCAAGTTCCAATAAAGGCTGCCGAACTTAGCCCTGAAGAGATTCGTGCACAACCCAGAGCTTAGATAAGTTCAGCTTTTAATGCTGCATCTGTGATTCCCCCCCACACTGTTCTAGCTAAACTGGATTTTTTGTACTTTGGATCTCAAATTACAGCTTTCAAGAAATCCACACGTTTTGTGTTTATTCTGCATAATTCTGTTGCTGGTTCAAACTTGACATAATTTCTACATTAAAGTGCATTGTTCTAAGTGATCACAGAACCCAAGAGATAGGATCTATTAATAGGATGCAACCAACGAAAAAAAGCAAAGAAAAGAACCTTTGACACGAAGCTGTGTTTCTCAGCCTCAGTAACCTTAAGACATGTGGGCTTTGGTTCCCAGAATTCCCCAGCTAGCAGGAAGCGGATTATCTGGACCCCTCCCAGTCTGGGTTCAGGCCTGGCCATGCTTGTGGACGATCTCTGGCAAGAGCGAAATGGCGGTACTGCACCCATCCTAGCTCTACTTGATCTCTCAGCGGTCTTTGATACCATCGACCATGTTCTCCTTTTGGGCCAGCTACGAAGCTTGGATCTGGGTGGTGCGATTTGCGCTGGTTCAGCTCCTTTCCTCAAGGCTGGTCCCAATCCGTGTTGACAGGGAGTGAGAGGTCCAGCCCACGGCAACTCCTTTGTGTCATGCCACAGGGCTCTGTACTCTCCCCACTCCTGTTTTACGTCTACGTGAAACTGCTGGGGAAGATCATCCATCACCATGGGATGACGTATCATCAATATGCTGATGATGCACAATTTGTATCTCCATCCCGGGTGACCAGCATGTTGCTGTGACTTTCCTCTCATGGTGCCTGAGGCGTGTGGGGCTTTGGGACTGGAGCTTTAACATCTCTAGTTTTGGATGGGGTGACACTGCCTCAGACAGATCCGGTGCACAACTTGCGGGTTCTCCTAGACTCATGACTCCTGCTTAATAAGCAGGTAGCAGTCATGGCTAGAACTTTGGTACAGCTGTGTGTTGTGTGCCAGTTGCACCCAACCTGGATTGGGAGTCCCCGCACTCAGTCGCTCAAGCTCTCTTCTCTCATCTGGGCTATTGCAATGTGCTCTACATGGGGCTACTCTTGAAAAGCATCTGGAAGCCACTGCTCGTGACCCATGCGACACCACTGTTCAGTGACTGCACTGGTTGTGGGTTTGCTTCCGAGTGCAATTCAAGGTACTGGTATGACCTATAAAGCCCCTCATGGCGTGGGTCCAATGGGTTCAGCCCGTCCCACCATGTCGGCAGAAAAGACACGTTATGGATCCTGTTAGCCAGGGGATTTCAGCTGGCGGGGTCCAGAGTAAGGGTCTTTCTACCATGGCGCCTGCTCTATGGAACACTGTGCCACACGACGTGAGATCACTCCCCACCCATTTGGCCTTTAGAAAGAGCCTAAAAACATGGCTTTCTGGGTTGGCCAGGGGTCCAGGCAGCCGTGCATCATCTGGGAGATGAGTGCTGTACTAAAGATCACACCTCCATCTTAGCACCTTGCCATCTTTTTCATTCCTTTCATTTCTTACTGGTTTTATTCTATTTATTACTGTTTTACATGTATGTAAACTACCCAGAGTCACTCAGTACGAGATGGGTACTCAATTTATTCCAATGTAATAAATAAACAAACCAATAAATGGGAGCTAAAAATACTGACTCTGGTGCACACTGTATTTATTTATTTACAGTCAATGACCAGCAAAGAGGCCCAGCTGGGTCCAGTGGTTAAGGTAAGAGACTAGAAACCAGGAGGTCGTGAGTTCTAATCCTGCCTTAGCCACGAACGTTGGGCCAGTCAGTCTCTTTCAGCCCAACTCACCTCACAGGGTTGTTGTTGTGAGGAAAATAGGAGGAGGAAAGTGTGTTGAGCCGTTTATAAAATAATAAAGGTGGGATAGAAATAAATAAATAAAGTACCTGCAACACTGGAATAACTTAGAAAAGCAATGAGAACAGTACGATCACTCGCCACTCAAAATGTACAAGAAGTAAGCAAAAGAGAGCAAAAGAGATACCACTAAGAGAGAAGAATAAGGTCCTTTCACACCATTCCCAGCTTTCTCACAGGACTAGCTTCCAATAAGCATTTGGTTGAGTCTACTCTACCAATCCTGAGGGGTCATCTGGATTTTTCTAGCAGAGGGCCGGTAGCACAGAGCTGCCTGTGCCCGGCTTGCAGGAGGGCTTGCTGCTCAGTGCCCGTGTCGAAAACCTGGCTTCCCTGGTCCTCTGCTACTGACGGCATTCTCAAACAGTTTGATGGGTGGCCAGAGTGGCATGTGTAGCCCTCCATCAAAACTCGCCCACCCTCTTTACCTGCAACCCTCCCAGAATCAGGTGAGTGAGGTGGCAGGCGAAGGGCAAGAAGGGACCCTTCACTGCCGGCAACTGGTGGGTGATGTGGCCCTCCTTCCATCTCCCACCTGCCTTTGTTTGTCTGTTTCATTTTTAAATCTCTGTTATATGGTTGTGCAGTCCTACTGTGTTCCATTCCTTCTGTCCGCTACAACTGCCTGAGGTTGTGTTTTTAACATTTCCTTCTTTAAGAATACTTTCCCACTCACTCGGGGTACCTTTGCATACTGCTTCTCCGGCCATAAAATCCTATTTAACACTGCTTTGAATTTAATAAAACTTGGTTTCTTTCTTTAAGTCCAAGAGGTGCGTTTGACTAGACTCCACTTTGGTTTCCCTCAAAATCAGGAGCTGTAGCACTCTGCAGTCATGTTCCCCATATTCTTGCATTTCTGCTTCTCAGTTAAATCTTCTTTGTTGGTTAATATCTGGCCAAAGCATAACTGATCGCCTTGTGCCTTCCTGCATTCTGGAGAAGAGGGTTGTCAGCAAGTCAGAGTCAGGAATGTCCTGAAGCGTCCTGCTTGACAAAGTCCATTTCTCAGCAGATGTTGGTGCAATTAGTCCCCCATCATTGCCCTTAAAATTCTCTATGGTTAATTGTTGCTTTCAGGGCAATTTGGATTCAGCCTTAGTGAGGGGATGCAAACTATGATTTTTATAATGGGAAAAAAACTGTTAGAAATTTCAGTTATAAATTTCCCATGGCACAGCTGCTTGGATGCGAAATCGTGAGCAACAGCTGGAAGAACCTGTTCAAACCTTCCCTCTCAGATATTTGTCCAGGGACAAGGGAAAGATAGCAGAGCCATGAGATGGTCTCACTGATCTTCCCTTAGGATGGGCTTTGGGCATTCCAGACCCTTTGGTTAACCAAGCCTGATGGTGCCTTAGTTGAGCACCATTTTTTTTTCAATAGGGTAGATCAAAATGCCAGGGATCCATGATGCAAAGAAGTGCTCCTCCAATACACATGGCTGTGTCATTCCATAAGGATGAGTTTTGTGTTATGTATCGTTTTCTACCAGCTGCTTCTCAATAAGCAAGGAAAGTGGTGTTTGAAGTAAGCAAACAGAATTTCAATAGCCGTTGTTTCTTCTAGCAATTGTTCCTAGCAAATGCATGCCTTGGGACAGAGAGACTCATTCCTCATACACACACAGACACACGCACAAAGAGAATTTAGGAGTCTTCAGTTTCCATTCCTATATTTTTATAGAGCAATGTAGTGATTTGTTACATAAAGGAAGACAATGGATTACATTACTGCAAAGATGAAATGAATTGATTTCCAGATGGTCATGCTCAGAAAGGCAGATGATACAGTGGGATAACCAGGGAGAACATTAATTAAGTCAGAGGCTTGGGAATTGTTCCCTAATTTTGGAAGAAACAACAGCTTTGGGGTGGGCATGGAACTGAATTTGGAATACAGTGCAGAGATCTAATCCTTTTTGGGGGGGGAAATGCTTCCTCCTTGCTTTTCACCTGCTATTTTCATTCCATCATATATTTGAAAGCATTTTGTCCTTCATTTTTCAACATTTTGCACTAAGATATTGTTTTCCTAACAGCGTTCTGCATGCCTTGGCATATAGTCATGCCAGTCACATGACCACAGAAGCATCTTTGGACAACGCTGGCTCTTTGGCTATGAAACTGAGATGAGAACCATCCCTTAGGGTCAGACAAGAATGGCAGGGGAGCCCTTTACCTTTATTGTTTTCCTTGGAACCTCGCAACAATCCAGTAGGGAGGTTGAGTTTGATTTAGAAATGCTTTAAATCATCCAATCCACAATGGTTATGACCATCAACAAGCTAGAGGTCAGGAAGCTCATCAGGTAGAGGGCAAAAGGCACAGTCATACACATACTGTTAAGTTGTAAGGCTTTCAAGAACTCAAAAGACAGTACAGAAAGTAATTCATAGCTGAATCAGCCTAGGAAGAAAAATTTCTGTTGCCTCCCTATTGTTTGTAAGGGGGCACAATGGCACGAGTGGTGAAGATGTCTGGTTTGTCAGCTGGAAGGTTGGCAGCCTGAGTTTGAGACCCAACAATGAGCCATACCAATGTCCCAACCTCTGCCA
>JANHZU010003073.1:53014-65634 GCA_032468055.1 Acrochordus granulatus | reverse complement strand
GGGTATAAACCTAGCTACATGTGGGTAATCAACAGTTAGATTCACATCTAAGACTGGTAAAAAATTAATATTTAATGATAAATATCATTAATCAATGATTAATGATCAAGCACCTAATAATTATTAAGGTAGCATCTAACAATAACAATATAGGCAGTTCCAAGCAGGATGGTTTTTGTAAAATCAAAGTGTTCAAGGTCTGATAAATTCATTATTCCCAGATATTGAGTAAGTTCTATAGGTATCACTCCAAGGGCTCTGATCATGATTGATGACAACAGATTTCTTTTTCCAGAAGTGTTCAACTTTGATCTTCAAGTCCCAATATTTCATAATTTTTTCCAATTGTTTTTCCTCAATCCTAGCATCTCCCAGAATAACATCAATGAAGCAGACTTTCTTCTTTCTTGTAACTGTTACATCAGGTATGTTATGAACAAGATGTCTGTCACTTTGGATCTTAAAATCCTATAAGATCTTAACTCACTAATTTCCCAAAACTTTCTCAACTTAGTAGTTTTTACTACATTATTGCTCATCGCATGGTCAAGCCAGATGTTTAGACTGGACTTGGCATTTTTGTCCAGCTGTTGAGTGCTTGTTGATTAAATAAACAAGGACCCTTTCCACTTCCTTGGTACTAACAGTTTTAAAGTCTTCCCAGATAACCAAGGATCTAGGATAAGCAGATGGCATTACATGTAATAACTATATAAATTATATAATCATAATATACTGTATTAATATATACATTAATAATATATATTATCATTTTACTGATACTATACTGTTCCCCATTCAAACTTTTAACGAATTACTGAGAAAAAGATCCTGCTCATAATTCTTGTGAGAAGTCACCTTTATCACTATAACTCAGAAATAGAGGATTTGAGCCTGAGAGGTTTGTTTATTTAATCAATTTATATTAGCTACCTATCTCAAGCATTTAACTTTGGACAATTCAAAACACTGAAATAAATACATATACCCTACAAATACAAACTAAAACAAGAAATAAAACATACAACTGCTGGAGAATTATAAAAAGCCCTCACCATAGCCAGGAAGCAGGCTTGTCACCCCCAGGCTCAACTATACAACCAGGTCTTCAAAGTCTTGTGAAAGGCAAGCACTGTCTGTGTCAACTCAGAGAGATGATTTCCAGAAGATGGGGCCATGGCAAAAAAGCTCTCCTGGGCCCTGCCAGCTGACACTCCTTGGCCAACATTACCTCCAGCATGCCCCTCTTGCCAGACAGAACAGGGAGTGACAGTCCCTAAATCAATACCCCCAAAGCCATATAGCCAGCACTTTGAAATGCACATTGGCAATCAATGCATCTTGCAAAGCAGTTGTGTCACTGGCATTGAATAACCAGTGCCAATAACCTCCCACATCACATTTTGCACCAGCTGAAGCTTCCAAATGCTCTTCAAGATAGCTGGATCAGGAGGTCATGAGGGTCCCCAGTTCAGGCTGGTCTTGTCAATAAGAAAAGAAAAACGTAAAAACTACATTTGAAGTTAGAAAACTTCCTTTCAAATGATATATACACAGCTATTCAAGGATGAAATGTTGATGGTTGTGTCTCCTTGGAAAGCTGATGTGATCTGAAAGTAAAGAAATGGAACCTGCTGGTTCTCTCGCAATCTGTTTTTTTTTTCTCAAAGGATGATGCATTTTTGGCTTTTGATTCAACAATGTTTTATAATGATAAGATATTTATAGTTGTCATTATCTTAGCAGAAAAATGACATTTTAAAATTACTTCCAGGCTGAAATGCGTGTCTTCCCTCACTAAATTAAAATGTATTACTTCTGACTATAAATTATGATATTTTTAAAATTCAGATTCTATAATTTTAATTTTTTTCAGGTCCTATTAAATTCGGCTCACATTGATAATTATCCCAATTTAAAAATAGAACAAAATAATATAGTTGGATGACATAATTGTAGATTATACCAGCCACTTAATGTTCTGTATTGCTGAAATAATTTCAGTTTAAATGTTAGCTTTTCATGATATCAAATATATCATAACAGCGTCAGCTGTAATTTCTTAATCTCTTTCCTGGCATAGAGACTGGATTAAATCCCACATCCACAGAGTCACTCTAGCTTATTCTCTTTCAGTGCTGAGAATAAACAGCATCACTTGGATGGCCCAGGCCAAAAACCAAGAGCTGAACTTCACCCACATACTAAGGAAATGTAAGCCACTGCTGATGAAAGACCTCATCCCAGAGTTTCATGTAAATGCGAAAGAGGAGTGGGGAGAGAGTCAAGGCCTGTAGCACTCTGCAATCCAGGGATTTAGGAGTGAACCATCACCACTCTCACTGCCTGGAACTGACCTTGGTGGAAGGATTGGAACTACTACAATATTATGCTCCCTGTTTCTAATCTTCTAATACAGTCCAGAAGGAAACACTCCGTTGGTGATACTGAAAGGAGATTTAAGGAGGGCACTTCCTCTCCAAACCTACCAGAGATTATCAACAAGCACACAAATGCCTTTGCGGTATTATAATTTGGGCTGAAATCTGAAAAGGATACAGACAATCCACTTCTTACAAGGTCCTTTGGTAGCAAGTCTACCAACCTTCTATAAAAAAAGAAAGATTAAAGACTAAATGAAAATTGACCAAATCTGATGAATCTAACAATAGCCTCTTGAGGAGAGGGTGAACCACTATCTCCTCCAAGGACTCTTTCCACTTCCTTGGTACTAACAGGTTTAAAGTCTTCCCAGATAACCAAGCAAGACCACACATCTGTCAGTTCCATGAGACCTAAAAAGCCAGAATCCTAGTCTGAATAGATCAGAAGAACTTCATCCCACAGACAGCAGAATCTGCCAGATGACGTATTCACTCCACTGCCCTGCCCTTGCCCTGGATTCATTATCAGTGCCACACACAAAACCCAAGCAGGCACATTTCTCAGAGGGGGAAATCTCCTTTGCCCTCTTGCCCAGCCAGATTTTAGTGCTGTATATCAGATGAGCTCTCATCCATAATTAAATGAAGCATGACACAGACTTTACTGCAGAAGAACTTGTGAAACTTCAAGATATTGGGATTATTTAACATTTTAAAAAGAATTGGGGACAGATATATCTTCCCATTTATATAAGTATTGTGCAAATATCTTAGGCCATCATTAGATTTGTTGTTTTAGCAATGGTATAATGACTATATATGTCTCGGTCCCTTTATGAGAATACAACCAGAAAAGACAAGAAATTTGTATGCAGTACTCAAAAACAGAAAAAAAGCAGAAAAAACAGCTTCCATTGGCTGAAGACACTTCAAGTATTTAGTACTATTTAATAATGACTTTTGCCTGAAGAAGCCATTTTGTTCTGAAAATTGTGTTTAAATTTTGTGTACATGTTTCCTGTATTTTCTGTTTGAATCCTAATACAGAGACTGAAAAATAATTATGGTCATTAAAACTTTGCTAAAACAAAGCTGGTGGAAGCTTAAGACATTTGCACAGTTCTGTATGTTCACAAAATTATACCTTTTTCTTCTGCAATACCAAATTTCAGATTGTGTATTTCTAAATACTTTGCCTCAAAATTAATTTTGAAACTGGTGAACCTGACACGCGTCATTAGTTGAACCAAGCCTAATTCCTAATAGCTGTGCGGACAAATACGTGCCCCTTTGCCCTGCATCCCAGGGATAATCCGTAGGTCTAAGGTGGTTCCAGTAATACCGCCACTTCTGCCCTTCTACCACAGCAGTCCTCCTTCCTGCTGGCTCCCTCACTTTTGCCAAGCATACCTACTGTAGCTTGTATCAAGTGCCCGTCAACCTTTATTCGATCCAGGACTAATGGGCCTTTATAATCGTAGTAACTGTCGCCAAATCATTCCAAGATGTCTTATCTTATTTCCTTCATTCTCCAGGTTTCAAAGTCACGATTACTAGTGGAGAATAACACTATTTTAAGAGTTCTGAACTAGAAACACTATTATCCTCCATGCTTATGACTACTTTTTGCTCTTGTCTATAAGAAAATAGAACAGTCCCTGTCATTTTTGTTATCAATAATGAGTCCGTGCCATTTTATATCTTCTTTGTCGTAATACTTAATATTAATCCATTTTTGCTTATTTTCATAATTAACTCTTTCACAAGTCTGTTTTCAGATAACAAGGTCTCATTTGTACTTCTCAAGTAGCTACTGACTCAGCCTCAACATTTTAATTCATCTCTTGCCATTTTTATAATTTATTCACTGTACCAGGTAAGCATACACAAAATGTATTCAATCTGGCTTCATTCTGAACTTGTGTTTCTCATACAGCAACTTCTTGTTTATTATAAAAGTTCTTTGGAAGAACGGTGAAATGTTCTGGTACAGCTATTTGCTTTTTATTTCACATTCTGGCATGATGTACACAACCAAAGGTCTAGCTATAATTAATAAAGCTAAGACAAAACTCATTATGTTCTCCTAAAATGGTATATACAGTCTACCTTCCTTTTCTTAAGTTTTCAGGCCAGAGAGAGACCCATTTTTTAATATATCATGGCTTCATTTACTAGATTAGGTCCCGTCCCCCTTACTTTGGGCCAGGGTCTGATCTCGTCTCCCTTACCTGTTCTCTCCACACAGGCTCTTTTATTCCCTAGACAATGTTAAGCAACTCGTTGCTCTCAAGAGAAATCACAGCATCAGTTCAGTAACCTGCATGTTCTCTTGCATCTTCCATGTTTGGGGAAGATTTATCCAGTCTCTAGGCTGTGGTCCTGTTCCATATATGTTGACATAGAGCTCTTAACACTCTGCTTCTTCTCCTGCCTTTTAACTGACGAGTATTTTCATCTCCTTGTGGTGCTTTCCTACTTGACAGCTGTTCCATTTCTTGTTTGATCTAATTTTCCAATGAAGTCTATTCTTAAATATATTAGCAGATGGTTCTTTTATTCTACAGTTTTGCTAGTAAAGTGTTTTATTATAGCCTTTCCATCTTTTTAAAGCTTATTTGTCTTAGAACTCTTCCATATTTACTCTTCTGTAGTCCTGTTGAAGATTTTTGGTGATTTCTCTTAATAAAACCTATGTATATTTTCTTTTGTTTTGACATATTTGATGCACATCTTTATCCTTTATTGCTTGACTGTGTCAATTGTTGTTCTTGCTACCTGATGTTTTCATCACATCTTTCCTTAACAATCATGACAATATGATCAGAAAACCACTTGCATCTTTTCTTCAAGATCTTTTTCTATGTTTGCTTTCATGATGTGTCTTGATTCTTCTCCTTAGGCTCTCTTTAATAAATGAAGTTTCTGAACTATTCCAAAATTCTGACAGTATGTTCCTCAGGTCAAATCTTGCTGGTAAGTTTAATTTTTTAAAACAACCTGTACATACAATAACAATAATGCATAGTCGATTCTAGTATTAGCATCTGAAACAGCCCTAAACTGACTGGATTGTTTAATCTTCATTTTCCATTTTCTATTATGAATTGTTTTCTTTCCTTTCATGAAGTTTGAGTTGATGTTATGTTACTTAAAGGAGGTACTGGCAATAAATAATACTTTTCATAAAACTCTAATGGAGCATCTTCTATTTTATTTAATTTACCCAAATCAAATTTTCCCAGATTCCTCTGCTTCACCAATTTCACACTGCAACCACTGATCGGTAGTTTTGTATCTACTATATGACTGTAATACGGGCAGAAAGAGTGTCTGTGTGTCTTTGTCTGTCTGCTATCATTACTATGATTGGGTCGTATTATGCAGAACAGCCACTAATTTTAGTAGACTGACTCTTGCCCTTTATTAGCTAATAGCTAATAAATATGTATTTAGCTTATAACTAAGCACATATTTAACAATAAATCTTTTGAGTTTTATCGAATTTTGGTTCCTTTTTTGGTTCTCATAATCTGAGCAGCATATCACATAGTCCCCTAAGGAGGTCTATTTCAGTCCATCCAACTATACTTATTAAAAGTATCTAAATCAGTGGTCTTCATTTACACTCATCTAAATGTCCACGTTGTCCACACTATTTTCTTTAACAGTGCATTAATTATTTGTTTTTCCAATTTGATTTTGGAATTCTTTGGGTTGGGTTGGCTTTTCTCACACTTGCAAAGTCCTACCTGCTTTTATACCTTTTGTGGACTATACTTAGCTTCAGTCCTTCCCTTTTGAGCTTAGGAGCAAGGATAACCTTACCAGGAAAAAGCTCTCATTCCCACTGAGGACACATCAAAGATGTAATTCAAAAAGAGTAAACTGTTATGTTTATATTCAAGAGATTTTACAGAGTTTTAAAATAATGCAATATGAAACTGCTAACCTCTTAAAAATATGCAATGTCATTCAAACAGCTCCTTACAACTTTATTGGAAAGTAACCATTTATCTTGATGCTCACAGTAAATAGTCTGCTTACCTGTAAGCAATTCAAGTGACTTATCTATGCATTCACACATGAATAAAGTACCTACACAGCAGTCAAGGAAGATATTTTGGTTCTTCCTAATCTTAATGTTCTTGGAGCAGTTTCATGATTGCCTTTGTTTCCTCTGTAGACTGCCCCATCAGCCAAGAATACTCCAAGAACATCTACCAAGGCCTCAATAGAAAAGCATTCTCATAGGATATAGAGAATGAAGGTTGGAGTATTTTACAGTGTGCTTATATTAATTCAGGAATAGGAAGCTTACTAAAAGCAATGGAGAAAGCCACCTCTTTTATATGGAGCAACCTTTTGCAAATGAATGATTTGCCAACTAATGACCTCTGATACTCATCTCACAAACTTTGATAGGTCACTAGCAACTCTTCTTTGAACCAAATATAGAAATATTTGATGAAATCCATGAAATGAAATATTATTTATATGTTATGGGGGGAATCTATGGGTTCAGGAGTTTTATTAAAGATGTAGCAGATGCTGAAAACAAAACAGGAAGACAAAATAAGCTATGAGAGTTGAGGGTTTGAACAGAGTGAAAGTAGAAGGATGGTGAATAGACCTGCTTGCATCATAGAAATTAACAATGGGATGGCCTGGTGGACCCCAAACTAACTCCGCTTGAATATGCTGGACAAACCCCAACTGGTAAGTAGGCTCATACAAGGTAAGCAAGCACATTGCAAAATTCCTCACTTGATGTGATTTCTATGCAGGAAACAATACAAATCCTGCATATAGAATACTGTACATGATATATATAAAAAACTTGAAATTCAACTTGAAAAAGTTGAAATTTAGCACACTTTATCTGATCTGTGTCCATCAATCCATTCTTTATTTGTAATAGATGTGACACTAGAAAAAAAATCTCATGTGGAATTCTATACATAAGATCTGTGTAATTTTTTAGAAGTTTCTTATATTAGAAACACACATGCATATGAACTGGATTCAAAATACGTATTCTAACTCAGAAGCAGAAATACGGTGGACATCAAATGCTGTTTGATGCATCTCTAAGATTCTCTTAGAATCTAAGAGATTCTATAATTATATATGTTATATTATATATAACATATATATGTTATATATTTAACATAGACGTCCATGTTAAATATGGAAAGCTGGTACCAGGTTTAGGCTCACATTTTGTAACTGCTATTAACCAAGAAGAAACATTTATGCATAATTGATGCTTCTATGTTTTCTCTTCCAAGGAAGCAGCAGCTGCCCATCTTTATGTTTTGCACTGTTTTTAGCAAAAATAGGCTTTCAAAAAATTCAGAAAATCCAGCCACAAACTCCCTGCTTCATGTGTAATTTAAGAACAGTAAACAGAATAAGTTTCAAAAAAGGACATTAATAAGGCATGCGCACTGCTGCAAAGACTGTTCTACATCAGTATTTTATTAAATAAATTGTATGTTTATTCAATGTGGATTTGAACAATTCTTACAATGTCTGGCAGGCAAAACTGCCAGGATCAAGAAAGCCAGACTCCAGCTGCAAAGCATCAGAGGAGAACAGTGAGCACACGTCAGTGATCTGGCCATCATTTTGGTCTCAAGGGAATGGATAGGGCCCCCTTCACAGGTGGATCCCTACTTATCTTGGCTGGTTAAGGCCCCATACCATGATACAGCAGGAGATTGTATCTTAGCAGTAATCAATGTGGGGGATTTCCTCACCCTGGGAGGAGAATGTGGTATGTCCCCTACTCAAGAAGTTTTGCTTTATCCAACTGCTTTGGCTCTTTCTTTTCTAGGGATGCTTCAGAAGGCCTATAATAGCAAAAAATCTTCAGTTGCCAGTTGGCTTTCATGTGCAATTCAGAGTGCTGGTGACCTTTAACACCCTACATGACTTGGACATGTAATGTTTCTTAACCTCAGCATGTAACGTTTCTTAAACTCAGCAATTTAAAGATGTGTGGATTTCAACTCCAGAATTGCTCAGCCAATATGATTGGTTAGAGAACACTAGGAGTTTTATGTCTACGCATCTTAAAAATGGCTGAGGTTAATGAATACTGATACAAGGGACCATCATCTCCTGTGTTCATCTGCCTAGCCAACCAGATCAAAGAGGATCAAGTTTGTCCATATCCTGCCTCTATACAACTGCCCCCTAACGGGGCCTTGGAAATGGGTGTTTCCAGTAGCTGCCCCCTTTAATTTTGAAACCCCCCATCAGAGAGTCAGCTTTACTCCTCTTGGGCTTTATATAACATCTTGCCTCCTCCGTCTTGCCCAGGAGGAAGGTATGTTATAACTGAAGGGGGGAGTCACCTTTATATGATATTTGCATTTTCTGATTTCTTTCCTTTATTCCTGTTTTCATCTTTATATATACTTGGGATTTAGGGATAATTTTATTTTTATTTTATGCTGGCACTGAGCATCTCTAGGAATTAAGGGCATGCAAGCAAAATAAATAAATACAGAAATACATAAATGTACTGTATCTCCAGGAAAGGCGTGCATAAGCATACTTCAATTTCTGGGTAATATTTTTAAGCATCATTTGCAGTTATATTTTATCATATGATTTATGGCTAATAGAACAGTAGCAGCTGTGAATATTGTTCCTTTAAATGTCTATTAATTTCAAAATATGAATAAAATATACTGTAAAATATACTGTAAATATGAGGTGAGACAATATCTTGCCTTTTATATAGCCACACCTCACACCCCATTAAGCTATGTAGCAGAAGGAGCAAAATCAAGTTTTCATTAACCTTAACAACTTTTAAGATGTGTGGGTTTCAACTCCAGAATTCCTCAGCCACTCTGGGAGTTGAAGGCTACACATCTTAAAGTTGATCATAAAGTTGTCAGGGTTGGACACCCTGGGTCTAGTGGTTAAGGCACCATGTTAGAAATGGGTAAACTGTGAGTTCTAATCCCATTTTAGCCATGAAAGCCAGATGGGTGACCTTGGGCCAGTTGCTCTCTCTCAGCCCAAATCACCTCACAGGGTTGCTGCTGTAGGGAAAATAGGAGGAGGAATACGTTCATCACCTTGAGTTACTTATAAAAATAATAAAAGTGGGATATGAATAAATTTGCTTTTAATAGCAAATAATAATTTCCAATTATTAGAAATTTCTGATCCTGGAATTCCACAACATAGTATATATAGTCCCATTGATCAAAAATCTATTTAAAAAAATTATTTTCCAAATGTAGAGATCATATTCACTCTCAGAAAGCAGTATACAATGCAAATCATGAAACAGAAACACTACCAACATTCTTAAAAGCCCCTAAATCTTGCAGTCTTCTCTTTCAGCTGTTAACATTTCTGTGCTGATCAAAATTCCATACTCAAGAAAAAAAATGGTGACTACCAACAACATTTTAAGCATTCCTAAAGTAGTTTGCAAGAGGGCCAGCACTGAGGACAAAATGCTAGTGCACTGCAACTTTAAAAATTGCTGATTTTATTAAAATCTCAGCCATTTCACCCCAAAAACTCTCCCACTTTCATAAGATATTTGGCATTCCCATTGGAAATCCCGCAAAATTGGGGGAATTTTATTTTTAAAAAGAATATTTAATTCTGAGCTCCATAATCTCAGGAAGTAACAAACTAGATTAATAAAATTATTTTCTATAGCATTTCTACCTCTCTGTCTGCATTTTTGTGCAGCTAGTGCTATACGTGAATGCTATCAATTAATACACAGCACAGCAATATGCCCATGGCAGAACAAAAATCACATAAACTTTCTTCTACAGTATCTTTGATCCAAAAATACCATGAACTTCTTTACTTCAACATAATCTGCTACAGTGTGATGTACACTTTTTTTAGATTGGACTACATACCTAACCATATTGGTCTTCTTCTTGGGGCTCCGTTATAAGTTCTATTTGATCATGTGAAATGCATGAAAATACATTTTTGTGAAGGACTTTTTGGAAGGCCCTTCACAGTACTATAATTTTAGTCTTGGCTGCATTATACACTACTTTATTTGCATTCACTATGTCTGTATTGCCCCATTTAGAAAAATAAGGAACATTTTCAGTCTTGTAATTTATTGTTAATCCACCAGCTCCAAGATCAAAAGATGTATGGGTATCTATCAAACTAATCCTCCTTTCAGCATGGTAAAATGAAAGAGGCAATGCAGAAGAGGAAACTAGAATGTATTTCTAATGAAATAAATAATAGGATGAAAGTATGCTGGAAAATCTATTTTTCAATATAATTTAAATTTTAAATTAAATATATCACATCCACAATAGCACTAAGTGAAGAACAGGCTGATGCAATACTTTGATGGGAATACCATCCATATGTAGCATTTGCCTGCTTGGTGATTTTAATTCTCATTTGATTAAAATAACACATCAAAATCTCTTGGGCAGAGAGAGGAGGAAGTGGAAGATTTGTGCAAATTCATTCATAGTCATTGTAAAATTGCAAAAATTTTGCAAAGTTCCTTAAAAATGCAAGTGGACATTAATTACAAGATATTATTGGAGATGTTTCGCCTTCAGACTTTTTCAATCCATCTAAAAATGAAAAAGAATGGTCAGCCTTCCGGATAGAAGGTGAAACGTCTACAATAACATCTTATAATGTCCACTTGCCTTTTTAAGGAATTTTACAACATTTTTGCAATTTTTCTTTCTCATGACCTGGTTTAATAAGAATATTCATAGATATTCTGTCACACTTCTTTCTCAGCCTGCCCTGCTCTTTACCAACCATTTGGAGAGGAGTGATTCCAAGAAGAATGGGGCATACTCATATTCCTCCTTTGCTTTTAAATTAAACTCTGGATAATCTGTTCAGCAAACTATCTGGAGTGCTGAAACATGTGAAGCATGAAAAAATCTGCACACTGTGGTACACCCCTTTCCCACCCCAATTCTAACAATAATAGCACTGCTACAAGGAGACCTCGAAAGCAACACATAATTTCAACAGGCTGCAGGTTTTTTAGGTTTTTAACTTTAGTGATTGAAGAAATATTTTTTTAAGAATGTAAATCTTAGCCCATGCAAAATAAGGTAACCAAAAAACCCCCTCTTTTTTGCTCATTTAAAATAGTGCTCAGCCACCCTGCTATCTGCAATGTTAAAATTAAACAGGATTCAAAGTTGTAAGTCAATACCATGCTTACCTGTAAGGGCAAAAGTGGGTTACTGTTGTTGTCTGTTCTGAAAACATTGTCCCCAGTCCATGGTTTTGGAGTCAAGGATGAAGAACGAGAAAATTTAGGAGGAGCGATAACGTTACCAGAAAATGGCTTCTTTAAGGGAGAGACCTGGTTTACTGTCCCTGGTATTCCCATATTTCCATTTCTACGATGGTCTCGACTGTGTATGCCTCCCCAGGATATGTTCCCTGGGCTCCATCCACCACTCTGAAGGTTGCTCCAAGGTGATGGTTTCAGAAGAGGCTGAAGGAGAAAGGAAAAATGGCATTATTTAAAATTCTGAAGTGCATGGGAAAAAACAGCCAGTCCACCTCTAGGAATAATACAACTGCAAGAAAAGTATTTTGCAGCATGTTACGGAACGAAACAGAGTTTTGCTTTTGTATCCCATCCTAGTTCCTCAGGATCAGGGCAACATTTCAGGGCCATCATACAAACACAAGCATTTGGCTGATCAAAAGGGCAAAAAACAAATGAGGTCCTTTTATTATTTTATTAGCAGAATGCTTAAACCAGTATGAATGGACAGAGACAGAAATAAATGCATCAGGTTTGAGGGGGAAAATATCAATACTTTGATACTAACCAAAACTAGCTAGATAATTAGTAGCATAAGACAGCAGTTTCCATGGGACTTCCTCCGGAGTAGTCCCACTGCTGGAGGCTGATAAAGATTTCTTAAGACGAAATACCACAACTCCTTTCCTATCAGATATCTAAAAAGAAAATCATCCAAGTATTCCACTTTGTCAGATGCTTATCTCTTTACTGTAGTTGCTTGGAAGAAATTCAAACCGATCACATTTTCCTCACAAGCTTGTAAAGGATTTTTTATAAAGCAAAAAGAAGCACATAAATAATGGAAGACGAAATACAATGAAAAGCATTTAAGTACTGAAGTACTTTTCAGATCCCCCCAGTGAGGCACCACCTTGCTGTGGTTGGGGGGCTTGTGTGCTCTGAAGAAGATGAGAGCTCTGCCAGAG
>JANHZU010003073.1:36621-46744 GCA_032468055.1 Acrochordus granulatus | reverse complement strand
GCTAAGAGGCACTGACTCTTATTGGGCCTCTTTGAATAATTCCCTTTCCCTCTACTGAATCCACAATTTGGGGTCATCTAAATGTTCACCTTCTCTGTAGATCAGCTGGACTTTGCCCAGGCAACATGAGCTGAACTACATTAACAGATGGTGAGAAAAGAGGAGGCAGAACAGACAGTATTTAAGAACTCAGTCTGAAATATTAAACTAGCATGGAAGTAAGACAAGCAAAATAATCAAAAGCACGGGACAGGAGGAAACCAATTCATAATTATCTGCTGTACTTCTAATTTTCATTCTCCTTTATTAATCTCTTACATTTCCATTGTAGTAATAGGAAGGAGAAAGACATTTAAATCCTTGTTTGCTTAAATAATAAACAAGTTGTTTGCTATAACTTTAGTTAATAAAGTTGTTTGCTATGGAGTTGTGATACTTCATTCAGTTACATGTTATAGATGAATTCTTTAGTATCATTTGACTTCTGTTGTTCTGGTTGCCAATTGCACATCTACCATACAAATATTTTTAATACAGAAGACATTCCTAGGAATTTGTTCATTCTCTTCCTCATGATCAGAAATCCCAGACCTTTGTGTTTTTTTGCAAAATTTTCTCAAAAAGGCAAATGGACTTTTATTATTTGATGTACAGGTAATCGAAAGACATTTCCTATCCAGGAGACTTTCTCAGTTCCCTGTGGAAAGGAAAGAGGTGGAAAGAATGTAAATCAGTCTCTAGATCCTTATTGCTTAGCATTATTACTCTGTTGGCCTGCTGTGTGGGAACTTTTTCTGGTGTGTGTCCTGTATTCCGCTATATGAGAAACGTATACATTCTTGCTACCTCTCTCCTTTCCACAGGGAATTGAGAAACTCTTCCAATTACATCAAATAATGAAAGTCCAGTTATCTCTTTGAGAAAGTTTTACAATTTTTTTTTCAATTTTGCTACTCTGAAGTATCATCTGCAGTAAAGCGGTTGAGAGGATGAGAGGATGAGCCTTGAGAGGATGGCATAACTTACTCAGGAATCATTATTTGTTCCTAAGAGTGTTTGGGGCGGTGATCAAAAAAGTCTAGACGTTGGCCACAGAAACGATGGAATTGAAGCCCCGCCCCTTTTTAATGCATCGCTGTGGGGCCTGGTAGCCATCTTGGCTTCTTTGACCTCTCTTGCAGGCATTCTTGCTCTTGTTCTTTTTCATAACCCGCTAGCCATAAATTAAACCATCTTCCAAACAGCTGTTCCAGCTGCAGCCCTCATGGCATGATCCCTCATAGCTTCATCTCTTGTAGCATCACCTTAGAAATCCCTCTTTTCAGAATGGCTGGAAAAACATATTGAGTTCAAAAAGAAAATAGAAAGGATGGTTTCACAGACTGGATAGTGGCCACCCTTTTGAGACAGCAGCAACTATATTGTCATTTCATCTTCTATTCAAATTATTTATCACTTTTTCTGGCTAGTTTTCTAAATCTTGTTTGTGCTGCAGCAGGCTTTGAAGGAAAGATTTCCAAATGGGATAAATTTCCAAGCAAATCCAAAATTCAAGCTGAGTTGGTTCAGGGATGGACAAGAGTTATATTTATTTTATAAACCCTGTGAGATATTTCATGGGGGAGGATCTCCTTCATATGCCATTCTTTTCTCCTAGAATCTGGGGCATTTCTAGCTTTTGTTTCTAGGATTTGGATGTTGCTGTTCTGACATCGTGCTACATGCCACTTAGTCAGTTCGAGAAAGCTACAATTAGAAGCCACAAAAAAACTTCTACACTTATCATCAGACCAGCTTTTTTGAAGGCTGTAAAAGCAACAGCAACCCCTCAAACGTAACACCTGACTCCCTCCTGTGAACTTCGGTGAGTACAAGATATTTTTCTGGGAAGGATGCAGTGCCAGCCTGGTGAAAATCCTCACAACTCCTACATTCTCACCAACCAGTGATGGACACAAGTGAGACACTTGCTTCCCCCAGCCTCATGAAGGAATGTGTAGGAAGAACTAGAAATCTCTTGGCTGCTCCCACAGAAAAATTAAAGTGAAAATGGCTCAGCCTGGACCTAAAGGAAGTGGTGAGCTGACTGGACAGCAAGGGACATTATCTTGCAGCTGGTTGCAAGCCATGATACCCACATTTGGTTTAGAAGAAATAGTTTACTTGCTATGCCAACTATCCGCATCATGCAGTTCACTTCAAGATGAAATATCAGTTTCAGAGCAGAAAGGTTTTACGGTCTGTTCCCGAAGAAGTGAACATGCTGTGGGGTTTTTTCTTATCAATAACTGTTGATGAAACTAAAGAGACGTATATCCAGAAAATAAATTTCAGTGATCCTCTATTATTAACCTATAAGTCCTGTCTAAAGTGTTTTATTTTAATTCTACATTTATAATATTCCCTTTCTACTGGCTGCATACCTACTGCTGTTATTTGCTTTTGTTACTATTTCCTACTCTCAGCTTGCAAGTATACTGTGAGCTGCTGTACCAAGTCAAATTCCTTGCATGTCTGACCATGCCTGGCCAATAGAGGATCTGGATCTGCTATATATTAATTATTTTTTTTTAATCTGTGTGATTCGCGAGATGCTGTTACACAAAGGATGCCTTGGTCTGTGGTTGGATAGATACAAATAACTGCAAAGCACAAATTAGTGTTACAATTTATAATAAACTTTTAATAAAGAGTTAAACTCTTATTATACAATTTATAATAAACTGTGGTTTATTACGTTAATTTTCATTCTGCTACCTTTTAGGTCTCCAGAGATATCGCAATATTTCTGTGTTCATTGTTAGGACCATCATTTGATCTTGACTGCTGCTGGTATCTGTAAAAACATAAATGTTGAAAATTCCTTTACCCATTCTGTGTTTTATCAAATTCTCCAGTGTATTCATGTTTCAGTGAATTACAAAACAAATTGGGAGCAGATATACTGAATTGACAAAATGTTTTCATGTCAGTTTGCATTGTTCTTAGCTATTAAACTGATGCCTACAGTAATTTTATTGCTTCTTAATAAAGTCAGCAGTGAATTCTGCAATAAGTAAGGAAGCATGTGGCATTCAAAGCGTGCTTTGCTTTGTGTTTCGGTTTGCTCTGAATCTTTTTAATCAAAGATTAAGCAAGTAAGGATGACATGCAGAAATCCAAGGGCGATGCTTAAACTTGCCTCTCAAATTAACTCTTTGACTGATGAACTGCGAGTCTTGAGGGATCCCAAGGGGGACTTCAACAAAATGGCTGATGCAAATATATTGCAAAAGGAAATTCCATAATATGCAAAATAAAGTGCCCCCAAATCTACTATCTGCCCCCAGATGGTGGCTGCCTTCACTCATAGATCTCGAGGGTTTGCTAGTCTCATGAGCCTAGCAGCAAGGCTGATCTTTTGCCTACAGCCCTTCTGCTTCCTAAAGGTAAGTCCCCACAAGCACTTTCTATTCAAGCACATCTATATGAATGCGCCCTTCTCGGGAGCTATTCCATCTTTGGGACCACAACCAGTTAGGGTTGACCAGAAGGACCTTGCTTCCAGAAGTTTTCCTCTGAAGAATCTCTGGTCTCCAAGCATAGCTAGCTCTTGAAGCATGTTGGCTGGGCATTCTGGAAGTTGTAGTCCAATGTATCTGAAAGGTGCCAGGTTAGGAAAGTTTGTCAAAATCTGCCATCTGCCAATCCTAAACCAGCATACCAACAAGAAGTACACATTATCACAGAACATAAAATCCAGAACCCGAATCTACAATTATATCATCCCCCAACTGTTGGATATCAGGCCCCTGCTTAAGCCCCTCCAGCAAAGAAGAGTCCCGGACTTCTTGAGACAGTCTGCTCATTGCTGAACATCTTATCCTCTGGTCCAGCCCGATCTACTTCCTTCTCATGCAAATCCATTATTTCTTGTCCTGCCTTCTGTGATAGCTCTGAACAGTTTTGCCTCCCCCCACATAACCACCCTTTGAAGCAGGGGTGTCCAACTTTGGTGCCTTTAAGACGTGTGGGCTTCAGCTCCAAGAATTCCTTAGCCAGCTATGCGAGGTGCCAAGGTTGGACATCCCTGCTTTAGATACTTCAAGGCAGCCAGTGTGTCTCCCCTCAGTCTTCTCTTCCTTGGGCTAAACAGTCACGATGTCCCATCTGTTTCTTTCTCTCCACATCCCTGATAATACCTCGTTGGTTGCTTTCCCTGGACGTGCTCCGGTTGGTCACTCTTACCATGGAGGCAATTTTGTAGGTTCAACCTTGTCAGCCCAGAGTTGTGTTCATTCATTATACACAGCTTGTTTGGGTTGGGTTTAATATATTGTGCAAACTTAGGTATTGTGATTTATAAGTTGTGATTTATGACACACTGTTGTGTCTGTTTAATTTCTGGGTTGTATAAGGAGCCTTATTGCATTTTTCAACTATACGTGTTTTATTTTTACATCCCACTTGAGCAACAGAGATATCTGCTGGGACAAGCCTGTCAGAGTGGTATAAGCAAAAAAATGTGGAATCTAATCATATTTCTAATTACATGACTTGGAAACAATCTAAATCTTCCACCATTCCATTTTTTTCCTTTGGAATTATACAGCTTGAATAACATTTTAGTGAGAATTGTATTAATTGATCTCCTAGGATTTAGGAGAAATCAAGCAAGTAATCACAATTAATGCAAGGCAAACGTGGGATTATTTCAAGAAGAGCTGGGTATGATGCTGAATTAGAACCAGATATTTTTCTAATTATATAATACTCATCCCTTCTATTTGTGTCAACAATTTGTTTTCTAATGGGATAAAGACAATGCATTAAATGCAAAAGATAAATGCTAAGTTTAAATTTAGAACATAGTTTTTAAAGTTGTTTGCAGACAAAGGTACCTGTCTTTATATTGCTGCTGTTCTTCTAATAAAGGATCTCAAAGTAGTTTTCAGAAGCCATACCAGAAAAATAGTTTCTGAAGCAATTGGAAATAAAACATTATCCCAGGCATTAAGGAATATATATGTCAAGTATCTCAATCATAGCAAAGTGAGAATGAATTACATTCCTTCCGAAGAAAAACTGAAGTAATAATTCAGTGATGTTGTTGTTGATGAGGATTGCAGAAAGAAGCCACAACATGGAAAGAAGACAAATCTGCAATAAATTTTTTTGGGACAAAGGGAAAGATGTCTTTCCTGGCACTGTAAACTCTAGTTTTGAACATAAATGAAGATGCAAAGTACTGTATACAATCTGATAATCACATTTTATTTCTTTTCTGTGCCCCCTCAAAGAGGGTGAAGACAGGTTTGGGGCCTCTTTTGTATTTTCTTTTTCACTATTTTTTCACTAGGAGGCAAAATCACACTCAGCTTGGTCTAGTTATTTGTTGTTCAGGCACGCAGTCGTGTCTGACTCTTCGTGACCCCATGAACTGCAGTACACCAGGCCTCCCTGTCCTGCACTGCCTCCCGGAGTCCTCCCAAGCCACACCCAACACACTGACTATGCTGTCTATCCATCTCATCCTCTGCCATCCCCTTCTCTTCTTCCCTTCAATCCTTCCCAGAATCACAATCTTTTCAATTGAGTCCTCTCTGTACATTATATGGCCAAAGTACTTGAGCTTCAGCTTCAATATCTGTCCTTCCAATGAGCAATCAGGGTTGATTTGATCTCCCTGCCATCCAAGGGACCCTCAGTAGTCTTCTCCAGCACCATAATTTGAAGGCATCAATTCTTCAATGCTCAGCCTTCCTTATGGTCCAACTCTCACATCCATGCATTACTAGTGGAAAAACCAGAGCCTTGACTATGTGGACCTTTGTTGGCAAGGTGGTGTCTCTCCTTCTTACTACACTGTTTAGGTTTGCCATAGCTTTCCTCTCAAGGAGTAAGTGTCTTTTGATCTCATGGCTGCAGTCACCTTCTGAAGTGATCTTGGAGCCCAAGAAAGAGAAATCTGCCACTGCTTCCATTTCTTCTCCTTCTATTTTCCAGGAAATGATGGGACCAGTTGCCATGATCTTAGTTTTTTTTTATGTTGAGTTTCAAAGTTTGGTCTAGTTGTTAACACAATGAGCTAGGAATGTTGTTTCTGCCTTAGGCAGAGAAGTCAGCTGGCTGACTTTATGCCAGTCCCTCTTTCTCACTCCAAGGAGGAAGCCAAAGGCAAACCATTGTTGAATATATTGTCAAGAAAACTGCAGGACTTCTCTAGGTAGTTGTCAGGAGTCAAGATTGATTTGACAGTACGAAAAAGAAAGGCAAAATAGTACCCTACAGCTTGCAGAAGTTTAAAAACTTTATTTTTTTCTTCTTTATTTGATTCATACCTGCCACTATCTATAGTCTTATAAAAAGTTGACAATAGCCATATGATAAGCAACAGTGCAATAATATTACAATAAATCACAACAAAACACCCACCATATATGTAAAAGCAAAAGTAAAAACTGTAAAATAAAATAAAACTAAGCTAAGCTGTCACATCTTTCAGAGGCTATTCAGAACAATTCAATTTTTAAATGCTTATAGAAAGCCAATAGTATACAGAAAGTTAAAAACAAAACAACTCTGAATTGCAACAGGGAAAATAATGAATAATTGTTTTTTGTTAGCCACCAAGAGTATTTTAATTTTATCTTAAAATATAAAATATTTTAATTATAAAATATAATTTGAGTCATCATGATGCAAAAAAGATGCTGAGGCTCTAGAAAGATTACAGAGAAGAGCAACAAAAATGATAAGGGGTCTAGTCATATGATGAATGGCTTAGGGAACTAGGTATTCCAATAAAGGGGAAGAGTTAATGTATTCACCTGAGCTTTCAGACTCGTCCTTAAGTCCATCATCAGAGGAATGAAAAAGACAGACAACACACAGGCTCTTTAAACAATCACATTTGCTGCCTGTCTATGATTGGCTGAGTGCCAGCCTTCGCAGTGTTTGGCTACAAAGAATTTGATAGGCAGCTCCATACATCTATTGATTGACAGTAGCCCCAATTCCCACACCTCAATCACATTGTGTGCTGTTGTACTTCCAGTGTGGCTGATTACTGTTGTAACTGCAAAATTGAAAGCATGGTTCTATTCCCAGTTATGCATGGCCACGAGAGATCGGGGGTCCCTCTGCCAGACCACTAGTTTATATTCTCACTGCCTTGAGCTAGATGAATAAAATTTCCTTCCCAGTGTATGACTCTTCCCTTTATTGGAGTATTTTCCTGGGATATGAATCTTCATGCTTATTTATGGAAATATGTAATAAAACATATATAGTGTAACAAAAAAAAGACTGAGGGGAGACATGATAGCAGTCTTCCAATCCTTGAAGGGCAGTCACAGGGAATTGTGACATAGCATCTGTGGGGACATAATACACTGCCTGGATTGCCTTTTAACTTTTCTGTGCATTTTCTGACATTCATTTTTGGATAGGAGAAAACCTGCGTTTTAATGAAAGAGAGACAAAATTATGTTCCATTTTATCTAACTGCATTTTAGAATATTTTTATACAACAGCAGGAAAAGTGTATCAGATGCACATCGCCCTTGGAAGAGGCAATAGAGAATCGTATAGACATGTCTGTAGCTGACCTATCTGGCAGTCTTTAACAATGATCAAAGCTCTTTGCTCCCTATGAATAATGATATGACCATCCATTTAGCTCCCACTAATACTTTCCAGCATGTTGCTTAAAGGCCAGCAACAACATTTGCTCAGGATTTAGGCTTTGCTCGACACACTGGAAGAAGCCTTGACTGCTTTCTAAGATCTAGCATTTTTGCTTCCTCATGGTCCTTAGTTTTGGGGAAATTAGTATATGCTAAATAAAACATAATCAAGACAACCTATCAGCATCAGCATCTGTGGGGTGGTAATTTTGGAGTCTAAGTCTCTAAGACTGTGTAGAAAGTATTGTAAATCTTACCTAATAGATATGGAAGGGCCACCTATCAGCAAATAGGATAATTTACAGCATTTACATTATTGGCAAGCATTATAAACTAATCTGAATTTTGATAAATCTCAATTTAGAAAATAACAACGTATGAAGTATAACAAAACTTTAACATTGGTCATATAATTTAAAAATAATATACAAAATAATATTTAAGTGAATAACATTTGAAGAAAATATTCTCATCTGCAAGAATTTTTAAGTTCCGCTAATTTAAAATATGTTGATTTTTAAATACATCTGTAATTTTGTTGTGAGGAACGTGATGAAATTTAGAGATATTATTAGCCCCTAGACTAGGGTTCCTCAGCCTTAGAAACTTTAAGATGTGTGGACTTCAACTTCCAGGATTCTCCAGTCAGTCATATCTGATAGGGAATTCTGGGAGCTGAAGTCCAAATGTCTTAAAGATGCTAAGATTGAGAAACACTGTCCCAGATTGTGGGTAATCTATTCCAATTTTCAACTGGATATATTTGTGGAAAGCTTAGAGAGCACCAAAAGGTTCACAAAAAGTGCTCAGGATGACTTTTTCAAAAGAGGTCAAGTTCAGTTTCAAGAAATGAGGTGGAATAATAAAAAATCACACACTGGTCTTCATAAAATAAATAATTATTTCTGGATCTACTAGCTAGTGCAGTTCATGAAACAACTGTTGAGTAGCCATTTAGTATATGAGACTGCCTAACAATGAAGTAAACTAGATAGTAAAATAAAAGATCTCTGTGAAAGGGACAATCAATGTGGGTCTGATCGGAATCCCAATACTTTCTCCCTATCCTTTCTCACCATGGCATATTGTGTTAACAACACTGATTTGATTTTAATGTATCTTCTGATTTATCTCTGTAGCCTCTAAAAAATGAAAGAAATAGATTTGCAGCAGAAATCTGTAGAGGCTGGATCTAGATAAATAACAATTTATTCTCTAGCTTGGGATACAGGCTTTGTCCAAATCTGGTATTCATATGTCATTGCTGTCCCTTTGTATAATGATTTGTGGTAGGGCTTCGAAATTTTACAAAGAACCTTTTTTAACAAGCAGAAAGACAAAACTCAGTCAGTTTTAGACCACAACATAATACAGTCTCCTGAGAGAATAAACAAAGTATAAAACTGATGAAGTTAGCAAACAACAATATATGAAATATAACATTGTAATAGCCAACTTTGCCAAACTCAGTTGCAGCCAGAACTGATGGGTCCTGTGAAAAGATGTGGTCAGAAAAGGGTATGTTATAGAAAATATTATGCTATAATGTAGATGTATTGTTTCAATGTCCTTAATTCTATAGGTCTAGGTAATTTCAGTAACAATTCACTTACAATTTTGTGAAATGCCATCCATCATTTTGAATATATGCAACAGATAGGTGAGATATCTCAAAGCCCTTATTTCATCCCAACAGCAAAATGCATTTTGTCAGATTTCTTACTCCATGATTTACCAAGACAATTTTGTCAACAGAATGTGATTTTATTCCAATCATTCTGTCAAAAGGAGAAATATCATAAAATGACTTTACTCACCATCATCAATTATATTGCTTCCTCCTCTTGTTCTGGAAAAACTGGAAGTATCAAAATTCCTGTGACAAAAATGAAAATAGATTACTTCTTTTCTTGCAGAATAATAATAATAATACTCGATAGCTGGACAAAAATGCCAAATCCAGTCTAAACATTTGACTGACTGTGCATCGAACCATAATAATATTCCCAAAACATGTTGTTAGCCATCTGTCATCTATTGGTAAGTCTCTAGTCCAACTTTTTATGAACAATTTTGGTTAGGCCTGGCATAGTTGCAATTCTCACTTTGGCTGCCTGCATCTAGATTCTGTTAACCTGAGTAGGACTTCTGGTGAGTGAGATTTTATATATTCAACACGGTTAGAGGCAAAACGAAATACGCTCTAAGGCTAGCAAAATGAAGACAGGAATGCAGAGGAAATGTGGAGGAAAAGAACTCCAAATAAGACAGTGGCTTATTTGCATATACATGATTTGCAACAAAGTTTAAAAAACAGGCATCTGGACTGGATTTTTTTCTCAAGTAGAAGACGTTTTATCAAAAAGGCTTTCTCAATTTGATAAAAGGTGAAACGTCTTCTACTTGAGAAAAAATCCAGTCCAGATGCCTGTTTTTTAAACTTTGTTGCGATGCAA
>JANHZU010003073.1:17201-27260 GCA_032468055.1 Acrochordus granulatus | reverse complement strand
TCTCTCTTGAATGCCTTTCACTTAATTTACGCTGTTTATGCAGTGAGAGAGGAGAGCTCCATTGTGAGATTTCCCACATGAGCTCATTGCGCGGTGCTCATTGCAGTCAGGAGCATTGACCTGCTGCCATGAGGCAGTGTAGGCAGAATGCACACGCATGCGCTGCTGCCTGTATGGGAATGGATTAAACTGCACATGACAGATTTGGCAGAACGCGCATGCATGTTTGCTGTGTTGGCAGAACTCTCGTGCAGGGTTGCTATCTGCAACAATGGAGTAAAGCATGAGGTAGAGTCAGCAGAACATGAGCACGCGTTTGCTGCAGAACTCTCAAGCAGAGTTGCTGTCTGCAACAATGGAGGTAGGGTCAGTAGAACGCATGCATGTGCTTGCTGCATCGGCAGAACTCTCACGTGCAGGTGCTGCCTGAACGGGAAATACAGAGCGCGCTTACTGATGACGCGCAAGGTATGGCATGAAGTTGTCTCGTCTCGTGAGTCACGGCTCATCTAGTGGAATAAATTTGATTAAATTTTTTTGCTCGTCCTGTGAGTTTCTCGTCTTGTGAGTTACTCGTCTTGTGAGGTACCACTGTGTATGTATATATATATATATACATTATATATATATTTAACATTATATATATATTTTATATATATAATCTAAAGGGATGCAGTAGTTGAGTGGTTAAGACATTGGGCTTGTTGGCCAGAAGGTCAGCAGCTCAGCTGTTTGAGACCCAAGTGCCACTGCATAATGGGGTGATCTCCTGTTCCTTGCTCCCTACCAACCTAGCAGTTTGAAAGCATGTAAAAATGCAAGTAGATAAATGGTACACCTTCAGTGGGAAGGTAACAGCATTCCATGTGCCTCGGCAAATAGTCATTGCCAGCCACATGACCACGGAAGCGTCTTCAGACAACTCTGCCTCTTCAGCTATGAAATGGAGATGAGCACCATCCCCTAGAGTCATACACGACTGAAAGAAAAAACCTTTAACTTATATATAATCTGGTAATATATATGTTATTGTTGCTTAACTAACATGCTTTTGTTTAACAAAAAACAAAAAATGTATTATAAAATGTTCAGCAATAAAACATTTTAACACAGAGGGAGATATATATCTTGTGGATCATTTTAGTGAAATCTGAGAGGAGGGTGAAACCTGCCCACTTTCAGAGGGATCCCAAGGAGAAAGGGACTGATTTTTGCAGCTTACTTAGGGAGTGGCTGCATCATCCTCAGAGTACAGGGACAGAGGATTCCCTGCTAGGTGCCGTGGAAATACACCTTTCTGAAGTAGCCTTCACTTCTTATCTCTAAGTAATTCTTAGATGAAACATAGATGGAATAAAGAAAGTAATGATTAGTTTTTCACAAAGCTATTGATTGAGATATGACTGTGAGATATTTGGCCTAAGATATTTCTTTTTAACTAAGGTTTGTCAGATAAGTCTATGTCCTGTTAGAGACAGATTCATATGATCATCTGTAATTTAAAATATTTATCTCACAAACATTTTGATACATATGTTTTCTCACCAAATTCATAAAACTGAACTCCTTTTCTTTTTTAAGAAAAAAAATATTACTAGGAAAATCAAAATTACCCCCCCCCATTTCAGGCAGTTACAAAAACTTGAAGGCTAATTGTGTTCCTCACCTGATTCAAAGGTACCCAATTGAGTTGGTTCAGACATGAAGTTACAGAAATCACATTCCTCCAGCATCTCTAGAATTTCATACAGGGAGATGTGTCACCCCATTAGGTGCTGCCCATAAGACATGCAAAGTTGTCTGTGATTTTCTCAGACCAAGGTGAAGTAAATGGGGTTCCCCTCAGCCTGAGGGATCTTTGCCTTTCCTGACCCTTTCAGGCAGCTGGAAATGGGATTGCCACAGAAATTATACTCCTTGGTGGACAACATCCAACCAGACCTTTAGACGGCTTGTAAAGGGTTGGATATTGCAGATATTGTGTTACAGTTCCTGAGTTGGTTGACGTCTATCTAAAAGAGGTCATTCACCATCTATCTACTCTGAGGAAATCTATCTCCATACACCAAAAAGCTCTGTCCTGAGTAAGGCAAAATTTGCCCAGTAGAGATCCTGGTTTACTTCTAAAGACTGTGAAGGAATAGGTAGGATGAAATAGATATAGACAGAATCCCAGTTGTGCATCCAAAACTCATCTGGCTGCAAGGTAATTCCAGCTTTAAGTCTGGAACAGATCACACTCTTCTCACAAGAGCAATTTGTGGGTTACTCTGAACTTGTGGCTTCTGCTTGAAATGCAGGTAGAAGACATGACCAGAAGGGTTTTTGTTCAACTTCAGCTGATGCACCAATTGCAACCTTTAATTTAATACTTGAGCATTTTTGTATAAATCCTGAAAAAGTTTAAACAGCGTACCACTGAAACTCTTGACATTTATCTGTAAGACAAGACATTAAAAAGTTACCTTGCTACACTATTTAACTTAGAAATGAAAGCTATTGAATCTTAGATTTTCTGAAAAGCCTTCTTGAAGGAAATTAAAGTAAATTAAGTGAGACTAGTTGTGACTTTTGCAAGGACAGATCTCAATGTTACAGTTTAGACTTTTGTAATCTGGAAAGGTCTTCCAGATGTAGACTTCAGCTCCCTAAATTAAGCTGTGTCAGTGTTTCTCAGCCTTAGCAGCTTCTCTATCTTGGCAACTTCAAGATATTTGGACTTGGCAACTTCAAGATATTTGGACTTTGACTCCCGGAATTCACCAGCCAGCCCCTGTAATTCTGGGAGTCAAAGTCTACATATCTTGAAGTTGTCAAGGTTGAGGAACACTGGTCTGTGTGACAGTGCTGAGAATTGTGGGCCCTGGTCCACCTCTAGAATTCAGGAAAGTTGGGAAAAGCCATTATAGACAATAGGGTGTGATAATCAATGCCTGAACATTTGTGATATGCCCTGTAACAGGGACCCCCTAATTGTTGGTTCCATTAGCAAGCCTGACTATTCCTGTGGTTTTAGGTGCAAAATGTAGTTCTCATCTCTGAAGGAAATGTCTATTTGGAAAAATAGTTTACAGCCTCAGATTCATTAGCCCACATCCAGTCTCCAACAAAAGGCTAGCATTCAAATTATTTTGGAATTCAAACACATTATTTCTTGATCTGGTTCACTCCCCAGCTCAAAATTCATTTTCTCTCATTGCCCTTTAGACGGAGTCCCTAGAATATCATCATTTTCCACCAAGGCCAGGGGCAGGGAAGGAAGCCATGACCCCCGTCCCACTCTCTTAATAATTTAGAACGACTGAGCCAGGCTGCCTTCAGATTTAGCTGACATGGAAATATATTGTTTGATGCTCCTTAATTGGGGTAGAAAAATTTATCACATACGATTCACTCCTCCTTTTTTCTATCTTAAATTTGGTGTATCTCTGCATATTTTGTATTCATTTTGTAACCTTAAAATTGCATTGCAAAACTGTGCAGATTTCAAGGACATTCAGAATTTTATCTTGCATATTTATTCAAAAATATAAAGTTAAGTACATTCCCACATCAAAACGGTAACAGAACATTTCTACTATTAACATTAAATTATCAGAGTAGAATCTGCCCACATGTAATCTTGAATCAATCTACAGGGATGAGACTTTTTACAACATTTCAGCATCCTGACTCATTACAATATAATTCTGGTTGTCACTGACTACTGTGTATCATTTTACTTTCTTCTGTTTATGCTTCTTTCGCTAGGTCCTAAGTTCAGAATCATTTTTTCACTGTGAAGAGGAAAAACATACAGGAAAGAAAATAACAAAATGTAAACGCATGTTTAAAACTTGGCTCTATAAAATACACACACACACACAATAAAACCCCAATTTCACTCAAGCAGTCAAGTAAGTTTGAAGCCTTTTACACGGTGTGTCTCTGGAGGATAGATTTGCATTTCATAGATGGTTAAGTAGACTTGATTGCCTTTGGCAGCAGTCTGGTGGCTGAGGGCACACCTGCCACATCTGTTTCTGGGCAGGGCTCCTCGAGGCAATGGAGCAGGCTGAGCCGCAGCACAGAGACCTTGTACTCTCCCATGCGGGTCTGGAGCAAAAGTAAGAGTCTGCCATGAGGGAACGTGCTCATTCCATGAGCCTCTGTTTCTGCCACATGCGGATTTTCAGATGCTTCCAGGTGCCTAACCTGGTAGGAGGGAAATCTGGGCTTTAGCTGACGGTGAACCCAAATGAAACCTGCAGTCTTTTCTCATCAGCATTTTGAAATGCTGCGGTAGCATGTCTAAGGATGAAGGAAACAAAACGAAGCATACTGCTAGTTAGAATACTTCACGTTTACTTAAAAAGATAATTCCAAAAGTGTACAGTAGAGTAAATAAAGATATTCCAAATATTTCCGAGACTCGCTCTTAGAAAATAATCCTATGGCCAAAACAAAATGCCTCCAACAAAGTGACAAAAACGTTTTAGAAAGTTCATTGCTTTAGAAAATTCTTTCCAACATGTTTCAGAGGCACATGGAATTCCTACTGAAAGAAGAAAACCATATTTTCCGAGACAAAGAATGGAGGCTAAAGTAACAGATTCCTGGGATTTCTTTGGAAAAGGACATCCCAGGATCGAAGATTGTTCTCTCCATTTTCCCCAAGAGCAATTTAAGTATGTTGTGCTTACCTTTTGTTTATCTTCCTCTTTGAAACATGATTATATAAGAGATATAGTGGACCTTTGGGTTCTGATCACACCAAATCGAAAAAGACAGTGTTTAACTTATCTATTAATTTATTTAAAAGACTTGTATAGTCCCCCATCTTAAAAACAGAACTCTGGACTGCTCAGAACCATTACATAAAACTATTCATCATTAAAAAAAGATTTAACAATAAACAAAAACCAAATAACTGCCACCAGTTGGATGCAGTCAACCCCACTATTTTCCAGTTCCAATTTCACCCTTTCCCAGCATTTGAGAGAAGAGCCAACTTTTTACTGCTTTCCAGAAAATTAAGAGGTTGGGAGTCTTCTGGGTCTCAAGGGGTCCCCATGGGCAGGGACTGCTACAGAAAAGACCCACTTCCCAGGTCCTGCTGGATGACAGACATTTAAAGGAAGGGACCTGGAGCATGCCTACTCTATCCAGTCTGGTGGAATGGGCAAATACTCTTAAAGAGAATTGGCAATTAACATGGCCTCATGTCATGCAGCCCTGAGCGGAGGAGGGCTATCAAGCCGGTGAGTGACCTGGAAACCTATGAAAAACAGTTGGGATACCGTAAACCTACAAAAGAGGCCATGGTAGTGAGATAAAACAGCAGCCTTCAAATATATAAAGGGCTGTCATGCAGAAGAAGGAATGAACTTCAACTCTGTTGCTTCAAAAAGTAGAAACTGAATCAGTGAGTGAAAGCGTCACGAAAATAGGTTCAGGTGAGACATCCATCAGGGGAACTTGCAGAAGAAGTGAGTTCTTTTTCACTAAAAATCTTCAAAGGCCGAATGGTCATCCAGCAGAGAAGCTCTTATGAATTCATAGAAGACTTCTCTTTGGTTCTATGAAGGTTTTAAGCTTTTCCTCCATTCTCTGTTATCACTTTCCCCTTTCCCATGCATCAGCCTACTTGAATCTCCTTTTACTTGGGGGATTCTTTTAGTTAAAAGGAAAAGCAGATGAACTTTTTCAGTGCTATCTGGGATCTTGGTAGCAACCTGGAAGATTGGAGGAGAATGAAAAATGCCTCTGTTTTTTGCTTCCTGGTCTCTGGAACCAGCATCTTGAATCCTTCTGCTTGCTTTATTTTTATAAGGGCAACAGCTGATTTTCATGTAGGAAGAATGTGCAAGATTTTTTTCCTGTTTCAGGAGTTAATTTATTTTCATTATTAAAATGGCATTCATTTAATTATTCATACATTTGATTATGATTAGTTTTATGTTCATTAACTACAGTGTCATCTGTCTAAACATGATAACATTTTCAACAATCAATTTATTTATTCATTAGAGATAGTTTTATTCCACCCTTTGGTTAATCTGTTCAGAGTAGTTGATATAAGAAGGACAGCAGTGTCCACACTAAAACAATTAAAACATTAATCATAATAAATTGAAGAACTAAAAAGCATCACTTTCTCAAAAACCAAGTAAAAACAAAATTATTTCTGTTTGTGTGAAATTGTTTCTAGAAAAAACCTAAGAGAAAGACAGAGTAGGTGCTTGGTGTAACTCATGGGCAGAGGCATCTGTGGGTCAGTACTTGCCTGCCCTCCTCTTAGGGTCAAACATTTACTGAAATATTTACTGATATCTCCAACTTCCTGTCCCCCTTTCTGACTATATATTTTAATACAACTCTTCCTAACTACTAAGTGTCTTAGCACTATAATTTAACTAGACCTGGCTCTGTGCTCTGTGCTTTTCTTTAGTCACTATCTGAAATTCTTCTCCAAACAAGAGCGTTCCATTTCTCCCCAAGTTGAAATCTAAATATATTTATATTTTAAATCTGTATCTATAAAAATGGCAGTTAAATTCAGCAAACTTTGGTCTAGTTTACCTGTAAATTCATCCCATTCTTCTGGAGTGAGGTGGGGGAAAGTTGCATTTTCACCATGTTAACCAAGCCTAGACCCAAACAGCAACTTGATCAGCTTTCTCCAAGCAACTCAGGTGTGTCATTCTGTGTCCAGAAGTTCGTTTCAGGCCTCAACCTGGATCGGCTTTCTCTAAGCATCCAGGTGATTTACCAGGCACCATTCCCTTGTGCTCCTATGAGGCTTTTCAGGGAGCAGCTGTGCTCATTTCATGTTGTGTATGCCCTCCAGGACTGGGAGGTTGAACAAGGCTTGAGCACAATCAACAAATGACAACAACTGGCTGCTCTCCAAAGTCTGTTGTTGACGGAAGACTCTTCTCTGTTGTGTTGAACCTGCTTTCAGGGTGTCTTCTCCCAGTCCTCCATGCCAGTGCAAACTCTTGTAGAATTTTATTTATTTAAATATGGATTGCAGAAAAAATTCAAACCAAGCACCCTTCTCAATAAGCTGAGTTCAAATTATTATTGAAAAAAAATCTGTTTTATCTACCAGCAGATTGAACACAAGAAAGGCACTTTTTTACAAAAGAATCAAGGCACGTGTTTCATTTTTCAGAGTTCATTTTCATTCCTGTCAGAAAAACCACTCCTTGTTTGAAAATCAGTGAGCATATACATGCTTGGAAATTGTTTAGCATGTTTCAGATGGTAAACATAAGGATCCACTAAGCTTGATCAGTCATGTATCCTTTCTAACAGACCATTATTAGCAAGCAGCATGAAAATGTAATTTACAAATGCCATTGGGAAAAGGAGTTTTTCTGGTAGCTAGAAAGCTTACTTTTTTCTAATTTAAGAAGGAAAAAACAAAGCAAAAACCATTAAAGAATACTTCAGTCATGTTGGTGTCTCTGCTCCAGTGTTATAAATAAAAACTATGTGATAAATTATCATTAGCAATCCACAAAAAAGTTTTCAGGAAAATCTGTACAGCACATTTTCCACCCCGTGGCAGGAGTGTAATATTACTTCTGTAATATGCGCAGGACACCAGAATGGCAATGAGATAAGGAAATTCTCATTCATTTTTGTACTACCTGGAGAGGTCTATAATAGCAATCAACAAAGATTAAAAAAAATGACCATGTCTTGTCAGTCATTCACCATCTTTCAAATTTAAGCATCAGTTGAAAACTGAACTCTGATCTGATCTATTGTTTAACTTCAGCAGTGGAGATTATTCAGATGGACGGAGGATCCTTCTGATCCATTGTGAATCCATTGTGAATCCACCCAACTCAAAACCTTTATTTAATATATTTCAGTTCTAGTTTTGTCCAATATTTGAGCAAATAAGAATGTTAAAAGTACAGTTATATGTGAGAGCTATACAGATCAGAGTAATAATAATAGATAAAAATTTGGCCTGATGCATTATGAATAAAAATGCCTGATGGTCATCTCACCCCAGCTGAGCCCTTTGTACTTTATAGATTACAGCCTGATGAATCTAGTAAGGCAAATCTCCCTTTTTTAAAAAGCAAATATACCATATAAAGTTAGAATGATATAGCTAATAGGAGTCAAAACCTTCTTGCCCTTTCATGAATCCGATTGAGGCCTAATGAAGAAGGCAAGTTGCTGAAGGATTTCTTTCAGTAATGACAACCATTCTGAAGGATCAGTGAGCTGCTCAATCTGTAGATTGTTCAAAACATTTCTTTATCCTTCTGATATGGACCTCTGAGACACTCCAGCCTTGTGTTCATAGACCAGAAGCATCATGTTTGCCTCCAGCCTACTCCTGACAGGATTGGCTGCTTTGTTGATTTGAAATCCCTCAACCACTACAGCTCCAAATTGCCAAAGTGCCTTGAGAGGTTCATAGAACAGAATATTAAATCCAGACCCGGAAATAGAACAGTGAACCACTGATAGTGAATAGTGCAAAAAATTTCCAACAATCACAAGTTCCTTCAAAGGAGACATATTCCTCATTAGCATAGAAGAACCCTATTAACTGAGTTCTGTCGATGTTCTAAGTAGTCTTTTAGTATCAGCCCTCCAAGGTAAACCAGTCAGATGAGCTTTACTGCAAGGCTACATTAATAGACTCTTGCTATTAAATAAACTAAGAGATACTTTATTGGCCAAGCCTGGTTAGACATGCAAGGAATTTGACTTGGTCCAGTGGCTCTCAGTGTACTCGCAAGACAACTGTATAAAATAGTAACATAAAATAACAAGTAAATAACAAGTCAGGTATACAGCAGTAGGTATGCAGAAGGAATACAAAATTAAAAGTATAGAATTTTGAATTATAGAATTCTTAAAGTATAGAATTCTATACTTTACATACAGTAAATAGATTTTAATCTATACTTTACATACAGTAAGCATGTATGCACATTAGACAGAATTTATAGGTTAATCTGGAATTCTTTGCTCTTGTGATCTATCATGTAACACAGAGCATGGTTCAAGCATTTAGCTAGATGATAGCTCAGGGGAAAATACTGTCTCTGTGTCTGGTAGTTTTGGTATAGCACCTACCAGAGGGAAGAGGGTCAAACATGTTGGTTTAAGGATGTGAGTGGTCTGCACAAATTTCTCCATCCTTTTCTTGACACTCTCAATATATAGTTTCTTTATAGAGGTTAGCTGCGATTATTCTTCTGCGATCTTGATTATATGTTGGAATCTGTCCTGGATGGTTGCAGCATTGAAACAGACATGTATAGATGTACAAAGAACAGACTCAATGATTCCTCTGTAGAACTATATCAGCAACTCTTGAAGAAGGTGGAATTTTTTTGAGTTGATGCAGGAAGTACATCCTCTGATATGCTTTCTTAATGATGGTGCTAAGGTTAGCTGTCCATTTCAAGTCTTGGGAGATTAAAGAGCCCAGAAACGTGAAGGACTGTACTGCTGATACTGTGTTATTCAGTATGATAAGGGACGGAGAAATAGGAGGACTCCTCATAAAATCCATTGCCATTTCCACAGTTTTAAATGTATTCAACTGTAAATTGTTCTGACTGCATCACAGGGCCAACTGATCAACTTCCCATTTGTATGCAGACTCATCTCCATCTCTTATGAGTCCAATGATTGTTGTGTCATCTACAAACTTTACAATTTTGACAGAGAGGTCTCCAAAGGTACAGTCATTGGTGTAGAGGGAAAAAAGTAGCGAAGAGAGCACATATCATTGAGGAGCATCAGTACTAATCATCCTAGTACTGGATGCAATCTTCCCTGGCCTCACCTGTTGCTTCCTATCTGTCAGAAAGCTGGTAATCCACCTAACATATATGGGCAAATACAGTGAGGTAGTTCAGTTTGTAGTGAAGAATGTCTGTGATGATGGTGTTAAACAGTGAGCTGCAGTCCACAAAAAGGACCTTTGCTTTGGTCTTTGGAGAGTCAAGATGTTGCAGGATATAATGCAGTGATGTATTAACAGGAGAAGAGAGCCCAGAAAGAGTGAGAGATGTGGTTGGAGAGGCAATATCT
>JANHZU010003072.1:94645-112751 GCA_032468055.1 Acrochordus granulatus | reverse complement strand
CTGGGAAGGATTGAAGGGAAGAGGAGAAGGGGACGGCAGAGGATGAGATGGATAGATAGCATAGTTGGTGTGATGGGCGTGAGCTTGGGAAGACTCCGGGAGGCAGTGCAAGACAGAGGGGCTTGGTGTAATGCAGTCCATGGGGTCGCGAAGAGTCGGACACGACTGCGTGACTGAACAACAAAAAAGTTTTATCATGTGGGAGGATTTCCTTCAATTGATTTATCTTCATGAACTATAGCATGTCAAAGGATGTCCATTCCACACTGAAGATTATTTGAAGTTCACTGAAGATTATTTGAATTTGAAGTTCAAAAGCTTACAAGGAACAAACATACCACTATTTTTCTTTTTCAACACTTCTTGAATTTGCCTTCATCTTCATCTTCTGCTTCTATTTCTGTTATTCCCAGGATATTCCTGGGCTGGGCTAATTTGGGATTGTTCCTAATCCTGTTGAACCAGTGTAGCCATAGACATATAGTTTTGTGATATATTGGCTCACCTGCATTGTTTTATATTGTTGGACTAACTATAGATTGGTGGTATGTAAGGAAAATTGTAAAGACCCTTCCCCAGGGAAGTCTGCAGGTAATAGAAAGGGAAGATGGAGGCTGTGATGGTGATCAAAACTCTACACATATAAAAATCAAGGGGAGCATCAATTATACTGTTGTGGCCATCTTCTTTTTTTTAAATTGCTGACTCTCTTGCTCATGCTGAAAGTCTAGAAAGTCACAGATAATACTGGGTTCACAGATCATGCTGTCTTATGTAATACACAGAAGCCAGGAGAGGAATCAATCAATCAGTAATTTTCACCATGGTTTGCTGAACAAGTCTCAGTGACCAGGGTCCTGCATCATACAAAGCCAAAACCACACTATATCAAAAGAACTGGACTTGAAGAACCAATTGTCAATTTGGCAATTTCCTACTCTCCATCAGCCTTTCTAGTTTTCAAGTAAAATAGTTCTTTATGGGAGAATTCTGCCTCTTCTAATTTATCCCCTTGAATCAACTGACATTTATCACCTGGTATCTTAATCTACTCCTCCAAATGCATACATACAACAAGGGAAGTTTACTGCCCTTTCGGAATGATCATAAGTAAGTAACCTGATTACCTTGTTTTGTATCTTATCTCTAATATCAGGAAGCAAGAATTTTTCACTTGGTCAAAAATGCCACCAAATGTTATGCCTGGTTGTGTTGGTGCAATTCTTCAAAGTTGAAAGAGAAAGTTATTTGCCTTAGGATTCATGAACATGCAGTAGGAATCACAAAATTTGTGCCTTTTCTTAAACATTTTTAGATAAATTGTCCTTGGTGCCGGAGGCTCTATTTCTGCATTTCCAGTAGTTGCTTTGCCAGAATAACTAAAACAAACCTTTTCCCCCTGATGTTTTTCTGGTAGTATTGCCTGATACTGATACCTCTATCAGCAGGACCAATATGTGATATAGGAGAGGGAAAAGAATCTTCAGAAAACAGACTGAAGACATAAACAAAATGTAGTATAATTAATAATAGAAGATCATTAAGGAATTATTTGTAGATAAATACAATAGACAATTAAAATCTTATTTTTATTGAAAAAATATTGTTTTTAAATAAATTGAAACATTGGAATCTCATCAGAAGGTTAGAAAAGGAGAAGATTGGGAATCTGGTTAACTAAATTTCAGAAAAATAAAGGAAGATTTTAAAAAGTCAGTTATTCTCAAGAGAAGGCACCATCTCACATATATTCAGATCTATTCAAAAAGAAAGTCTGAGGTATGATTGAAGAAGTAGTAAATATATATTAGGGATTTGATTTTGCCTGAAGGTTGTACAACCGAATTATTCAAATTCCTACTTCTAGGGTTGAAAGCAAACAAGTGGCCTAAGGTTACCCACCTGGCTTTGTGCCTAAGGCAGAACTAGAACTCATGGCCTCCAGTCTTAACTACTACACTAAACTGGGATTTTAACTGGAGGTCTGTGTGTGTGTATCTTCAAACCAGTTTTCGACTCCTGGCAACTGCCTTGGCTAGTCCCTGCAGTTTTCTTAAAAAAGTTTTTCAGAAGTGGTTTGCCATTTCCTCCTTCCCAGGGCTGAGAGAGAGGGAGTGACTGGCCCAAAGTCACCCAACAGGCTTCTGCCTAAGGCAAGACTAGAACTCATGGTTTCCCACTTTCAAGACTAGTGTTTTAACCATTACACCAAACTGTCTCTCTCTTAATTGGAGGTAGGACATTTAAAAATGCTGCCTTTCCTTGAATGAGTTAAACACAACATCAGTTACCTAATTCTATTCTGGATTTGGGCCTAACACTGATTAGAATACTACTAATTTAAAATGATACATTTATAAACCTTAGATATTATATTATTATATAATAAATTATATAACAACATAAAATAGATGTATCATGCTTTGTGAGTAGCCTTCTATTGACTTTCTGAAGTCCATGAGATATGATTTGAGGTGGCTACTTTAGATGCCACAGATTCTTCTTTCTTTTTATCTCCAAAGGCATTTTAGCAACCTAACATTAACCTTGGTTGGGTCCTTTCAGAATGTTTGAAGAAGAAAAAGTGGCAAGTTATATTTTGGCATGTATGAAGTCTTGCTTTTAAAGAGAGACTAGCTAGCTGAATCATTCCTGTTACTTCTTTAATGTGTGAAAAAAAGCCTTTTGAAGTCATAATGGAAGACAAGATATTGCACTCTAGCACTAGGAAGGTTCATGTTTCGCAAGGTGTAATTTGAATCTCAACACAGAGAAAATAAGATTTCCAATACTTTCTTTTAGAATCAACATTTTATATTTTGGCACTGATAATTTAGTTTAAGTTTTTATGTTTTTCTTTGAAGAATTTTTCTAGTTTATTTACTTTCCTCTCTGAATAATTTAAAAGAGAGGGGTAAAATGGTTCCCCACAGCACTAGACAACATAGTCATTTATAAGAATGATTGTTCTATTTCATGGCCACAGGTTTCTCATCTTGTATAGGAGCTCAAATTATGATATTAAATAAATGATAGCAGTTTTAAGAAGTACTTTTAAGTATGTGACATACTTAAAAGTTCATCGAGAGAGTAAAAAAAAACACTATTTTTTATATTGTTAAAGTTAAGCATGTTAAGATGCTGGGCTTGTCAGCCAGAAGGTTAGCAGCTTGAGTTGAAGACCCAAGAGCTACCAAAGAATGGAGTGAGCTCCAGTTGTCTGCTTAGCTGCTTCCAATCTAGCAGTCTGAAAGCATATAAAAAGCGCAAGTCGATAAAGAGGTACCACTTGGGTGTGAAGGTAACAGCGACTGTGCACCTTGGCATATAGTCATGCTGGCCACATGACCATGGAAGCGTCTTTGGACAAATGCTCTTTACCTAGGAAGCAGAGATGAGCACTGCACTCTAGAGTTGGCCATGACTGACAGGGGAAACTTTTACCTTTATTTTTTTCCTAAATATAAATAATATATCATTGTCTTGTGTGCTGACTGTACATGCAAAAATAGACACTTATTTTACAGTATTATCTGAGTCTAGTGGTTTCAAAAGATTCTTCCTTGCTTATAGTTGTGCTGCTGAAAAGCTCTCATTAATATTCATTAGCCTAATGTGCAGGGGAAAAACTCATATGAAATGCTGTTTTTTATAAGAAGGAAGCTATTAAGGTGACAATTTCAGCAGATCACAGAGCACTGCAAGGACAGTAGGAAAGGCATAAAATTATATCTTGTTGGGATTTGCAACAGATTTTCTGTTTGACCTAGACAAGGATGGTGTACACACTTTCTCTGAAAACAAGCAAACACTGTTCAGAACATAACAAGCCCTACAGCTAAAAGAGGATATTTTTCCCATCTTCATTCAAGTTACTGTTTTCTGTCCTTAAAGCACAAAATGGGCTTCTGCAAACCTCTTCCACACAGTTTATTATTATAACCCTTACAGGGAATACTATTGTTCAAAATAAAGACATATTTGTACAATATACCAAGCACTGTTTCTATTCTCACTCTTGTTTATTCTCACTCTTTTCACTAGTATCCAGCTATTTGTTTTTGGTGCATTGCTTCTTTGTTTCTCTATATTTCAGGTTCAATGGTTTATCTGAATAGTTTACCATCTATGATTATCTGATGTATTTAGAAGACCAAATGAAAGTCTAAATGTCTATTGTCTTAAGGCAATGTGCCAGGGCTGACTGTTGTGGGTGCTTTCCTCAGCTTGACTGACCCATGAACAATGGAGCAGGAGCAAGAACTCTTGGGTGTATAAGCAGGTTTCCATACTAAGAATAATGCTCCACAGATCTGATGAAATGGATTGTATGATATTTTATTTTTATTATACACTTACCCAAAAAGAAAATGAGCTGACTTATAAGCAACATCCTCCCTATGATTATCAAACAAAATAGAAAGTTTTTACTACCACAAAGCTATTGAGTTCACAGTAAGATTCACTGTTACTTGAACAAATTCACCCATCTTAATAAAGACATCCTAGCTAGCTATGATAATTTCCCCTTGTTCTGAGTAAGATGTACAAGTAACCTTATTGAATTTGTTCAGATTCAGATACTTTATTGGCCAAGGATGGTTAGACACACAATTCCGGTACAGCAGTTCTCAGTACAGCAAGACAGAAATATATACAATAATAACATAAATAAAATTATGTATTCAATAGTAAAGTGTGCATCCAAAGTATGCAGCCAGTAGAAAAGGAATAAAGTGTAGAATTAGAACCACAATCTACGATAAAGAAGGATATACTTTATAGACATTACTTATGAGTTAGTTTAGAATTCTTTGCACTTTATATTCTGTCATATAACATGAGGCAGGTATTCAAGTGAATGATGGCACGGGGAAAAAACTGTCCCCATGTCTGGTTGTTTTGGTATGCAATGCTGTATAGTGCAATACCGTATAGTGCTGTCCAGAGGGAAGAGATTCAAACAAATTGTGTCCAGGTTGAGAGGGGTCTGCAGATATCTTCTCTGACCTTCTCCTGACCTTCTCAATATACAGGTCCACCATGGAGGAAAGGAAGGCTAGCTGCAGTTATTCTTTCTGCAGTCCTGACTGTTAGTTGGAGTCTGTCCTGTCCTGCATGGATAGTTATAGAAGTACAAATTCAATTTCAAATTCATTTATTTCAAAAACAGATAGTTGAACTAAAAAGGTGTGAATCTTCCTGGAGTTTACTTCTCTGTTATTCTGCTGGCTAAACACCCTTCTTTTGACTTTGGTACTGAATCTTGGTTTGTTTATTAGATTTTTAGCTTTCCTTATTACTTTATAAGTAAGTCAAGGCAGCAAATACCTAATATTTCTTGTTCCTCCTGTTTTCCTCACAACAACAATCCTGAGTGGTCAATTGTGCTGATAGAGAGTGATTGGCCCTAAGAGAAACAACTCAAACAACTTAGTGGAGTAGAATGGTGTAGGTGCTGTTTTCCATTTGTTCTGTTCTATATCCTAGACTGTTCTTCAGTCTTTCCATGTACTGCTTTCTATGAGACCAAAGCAGTTTTATAGATGGTTAGTATTCCATCAAATCTAATCTGTCTTCAAGTTTAAGTTATATTTTAAGAGCAAAGGCTGTATTTATTTATTTGATTTGTATGCCACCAATCTTGTGAAAAGTGACTCTAGGAGGTTTATAATTCATAAGAGAGTAATAACAGTAAATATTAATTGTAGAGTTAAATATTAATTTAAAATTTAAACCAGATGGGGGAGGGGAGACAAATGCACATGGGGGAGTGAAGTAACTGAGTCTATACTCCACCTCCACAATGACATTCCCCCCTTAGGACCCCAAGCCAACTGGCAGAGCCAGGTCTTCAGGGACTTTCAGAAGGCCAAAAGGGTGAGTATGGACCTCACCTCAGGGGATAAGATGTTCCATAGAACAGATGACATAGAAGAAAAGGCTCTTCTCCTGGACTCTGCCAGCTGGAACTCCTTGACTGATGAGATCCTCAGCATGTCTCTTTTGCTAGCCCTGGTGGGACAGGCCATTCTCATTGGGATGAGACATCTACATTCCACAGGTAACCTGGACCCATGCCATGAAGGACTTTAAAGGAGAGAACCAACATTTTAATTGCACCTGTAAGCCAACTGGCAACTAGTGCAGATCATGGAACAGTGGTGTAACATGGGCCACCATAGGGACCCCAAGAACTGCCCATGTAGCTTCATTCTGTTCAAGCTGTAGCTTCTGAATGTTCTTCAAGAATAGCCCCATGTAGAATGCATTGCAGTAGTCCAAGTATGCTTGATATATTACACTTATGCTTGAGGATTTGAAAGGTTTTGATGCAAGGGTGAAAGAATCTAATGTCTGTTCATCCTCATTTACCTGCTTAGTTTAGTGGCTTAGTTTAGCAACATCATAATTGTTCAAATATGCACATGTTACTATTTCAAGATTCTATCAATATGGAAATTTCAAGTTCTACTTGCTTATCTCCTTGATTCATGAGCACTACAAGTGAACTAAATGACATTTATTTTTATGCAATGTTCCATTTATCTCATCTTAATGTACTCTCCTAATCTTATGTATAAGTGTCTAAATTTAGAAAGAGCTCAGGTAATGCCGATCCAAAGAAGAGGCAAAACTTTCTACCAAGAGGAAACATGGACTTAAATATGCACACATTCTTGTTGGCAAAAATGCAGACACAGAGACCATTTTTCATTTCAACAGCAAAAAATTGCATTCCTTATACTGCTAAACACTTGAGATAAGTGCATTATAAAAGTAAGATTATTATTGGCAGTAGGGACACCCAAAATGTGAATCAATTAGGATAACTGAGATTGGAATTATTAAAGCCATTCATTCTTCCAATCTGAGTTTCGTTTCAAACACAGTATTGTCACTACAGTTTTTCCAGACCAGTATTTTGCTATATAGTTGGAAATTAAACAAAATTTCCTCATCATCTGGATGATACCAGTAAGGTTTAGTGCAAATTTGTTCTTCCAATTTTTTTTTATTTGCAAAAAGTTAGATTTGTGCTGACAGTACTCCATTAGCAGAATTTGAATGATTCAAAAATTTCCTCTGCAAATAATTTCCAAAAGTTCTTTCCTTTAGACTCTTAATCAACTACACTTCTTCCCATTAGTCAAAATAGACTTAGTCATCTAGCTAACTTCCAAAGAACAAATAGATGGTGAGATGTGAGGCAAAGCAAACATCTAGCAATTTATTTGCTTTTCTTTCTGCAAGAGGTAGAAGGGAGGAATTTGCCAGCCCTAGGATTCACACATGCTTAGGTAAAATGGGTAAAGGACATGGCGATAGGTGATGAGTATTATCCATAATTGGCCAGTGTGGAAAACAATAGAACAATTATGGATGGATGTCATACTAAACAATTCTAAGAATTCCTTTCCTACAGAAACCGATGAAACACAGAGATATAAATGTCATAAATGTTGGGATGGGTGTTGTACCATGAAACCATAGACTTGGATAAAGGCATAAGCTCTCTGAAAGGGTGCCATTGCTCCTGATAACATCACTGCAACAGTAATATTTTTCTCCTAGCCATCTACTTGATGGATGAGCAGGTGGAAATAGAATTAAATGGGTAAGGCTGCCTGAGGCTGCGTATATGCAGAAAAGATACTGCAGACCACAGTAGTGGCCTATTAGGGGGAAATAATATAGGGAGAAATATGTTTCAGATAAAAAAAGAACAGATGGGAAAGATTAAATATTTCCCTTGACCATGCTGCATTTTAAATGTTCCTATATATACTTGTTCCTATGATTTCCCTTATGCATAGAACATGTGGCCACCATTTCTCCCAAGTACCCCAAACATCAGTGCTTAATTTAGGTTCAAATTACTGACCTTTATCGCCCCATTTCTCTATTACTGGTTTTCAGTGTAAACAAGTTGAAAGAAAAGTTTTCAGATTGTGAAAACTACACACTCTCCAACTTCTTAGTGGCCCAATTCCACTAAAAATGTAACCAGAGAAATTCATAATCCTGTCTTTCTACCTGTGGCACATGTTAGTAGGCACTGCATGCATAATTTCTACCACATCCAAATAATTGAAGATACAGTCCCAAATGAATTACAAGATTCAGGAGAATCTTGAGCCTTCTCTGCTGTGGCTCCTGCCCTATGGAACATCTTCCCCCTCGAGCTGATGCCTGCCCACTCCCTGATGGCCTTCTGGAAGGACCTTAAGACCTGGCTCTGCAAGATGGCATGGGGTCCAGGGGGGGCTCATTATCATCGTGGAGGTGGCTGATGGATTCCTAGCCATCCTCACCCCCCTTTTTATATACGAAATCTTTTTAGACCACCTCACTAGTCTGCTGGGGTTTTTATTTTTATTTTAATGTTTTTATTTTATTTTTTAAAAAATGTTTTAATCAATGTTTTTAGAATTGTTTTTGTTAGCCACTGAGAGTCTCCGGATTTCGGCGGCATATAAATTAATTAAATAAATAAATAAGATTGGTTCAAGTAAAGTTTGGAAATTGTAAAAGCTGAGGATAGTGAGATCCATCCATCCATCTATCTATCCATCCATCCATCCATCCATCCATCCATCCATCCATCCATCCTTGATGTAAATAGACATCTTGTACTTGGATTCAACAACCTTACTTTCCTTCTCCAAGGCTACCCATATGCAGATTCATATTTAAAATGGATCAAATCCTTTATTTATAACTACTTATTTCAAACAATTTCAGTCCTTGAAAATAAAGCAAAAGATTGTTTATTATAAGAGCAAATAGTGTAGTGTTCATAGGCACAACAGGCCAATCTCCTTCAGTGCCTACCAGCTTCCTGCTATATCTAACATATTTAGAAGGTTTATTTTTATTTAAAAATCCAACTAAATAGAAAGCCAGTATATTAACACAATGAAGTGCAACTCTGTAACATATTTTATTGCAATGCCTTTAAGCTGCATAAAGCCCCTATTGGATTGGTAGGGACTATTCTGGAGGGGTAGGCATCTTGTTTGCATAACATCTTCATACTCTCAAAACTCTGAATGTTCCTGGGCTCAAAATGGATCTATGCATCTAGATTATCAACTAGTTTCAGGTATAATTTTTCTTCTCAGCATTTCATATTTTAAATTTAAATATAACACAATATTTCACTTTTCCCCACTGTAGCCTATAGAGGGTTTTCAAGAATGTTCTAGGACATTTAATCAGATAATTTTGTCTGTTTTTTAAATTATACCTCTTGGTATTTAGGATCCTGCATAGTAAGAGCTTGGATAGAATTCATTAAAATATCTAGTAGTACGCAGATTTATTAGTTACTTGGCATTATCTTCAAATTTTTGAAATATTGTCAAAAGAACGTAGAATTTTGAAGTACTAGCCAATACTGTCTAGCTAGTTTTCTGGGCCTTATTTATTCTCTAAGAAACATTTTTCATCCTTGATAACTTTAAGCCATGTTGGCTGTGGAATTCTGGGATCTGAATTCACACATCTTAAAGTTGCCAAGGTTGAGAAACAGTGCTCTAAAATATATCTCTACTTTGGTACTAAGGTACTAAGACAAAAAGGGCCATGCTTTTGAGTGATCTTACTAAATGATGAAAGATGGGAAAGCTCTATCCCTGTGCTTAAACATGTAATCATATTTGTTAGTAGCAGCACTGAAGTGGATTTCATCTACCCAGATATTCAAACTGGATATTAATTACATTATATAATCCATATATTGCTGTCCAATGTCTAATCAAAAAGTTATCTGTACTTTGGACAAATTTTACAGGCTTTTTATGGTAATATAGATGAAACACAGATAATCACATCTGAGACTTAGGCAAATATACCAGTGGATTTAAACACATGAGCTAAGTCAGAGAAAGCCATGCAGATGATTGACTTATGACTGAGATGAGGAAAACAGCTGAAAGCAAAGCTAGATCTTAAGGGGTTTATTCATCATTCCTTATATACATACATACACACAGATAATTCCACCTCTTATCAAGAGTATTTGTATGTACTGAAAGAAGAATGTACTCTTAGGTCATTTCTAATCTTTGTTTATTAAGAAGAAAATGATAGATTACAGTTGAAAAAAACCCACAAAACTATATGTGATTGAGTATTGATAAGGCTGGCCATCTGTTACTAATGTATTTATATATTTGATTTGGACACTTCTTGCCTCCAATCAACTCTGGGCAGCTTACAAAATAACAACAAACAACAATATACAACTCAGATTAAAACAACAACCAACAAGATGGGAAATGTGACCAACAGCACTACAAAAAGCTCCAATTGAGAAATTTATAATTTTAATATATAATAATTTAAAATTTAAGCTCCATACTTTTCTCTATTATTGTGCATTACTATTATTCATTTAAACACACAGACACAGAGAAAAAAACACTACAATACTATATTCTTCTTCTCTATCACTGATACACAGATTGGACCATTTTAAAAGCCAATAGAACTATTATATTCATATATCATGGACTAGGAATTGCCTTTATTTTAACATTTTGTTTCAGAACCCTTTTTGAATAGTTTTAATGAAGAAATAATTTTAGCTTTTTGTCATGCTAGCTTTACAATGTAAACTATAGATGCTTGTTTAGAAGAAAGTCCTGTAGATTGTAACTGTAAGGGACAGTTTTCAATTCCACTGAGTGGACTTAGTCCAATAGCCAAGAGACAAATATCAAAGTTCTGTAGCATCGCAAACTTTATCCACTTTGTCTAAAATATTAAAAAGAGCAAAATGATATATTTTTCATTTATATCAAACTAATTTCATCTCATTATAAATTTCAGACTGATTTTTTATGCCTAGATGACATATCCTAAAATTGATTTTAAAAAATTGCTTTGTATAATTTCTTTTTACCAACAACATCAACAACATTAGTTTTGAAAGAGCATCAAATCAATTGAAATATAAACAATACTAAAGAGCAATATTTTTGTTATGCATGAGGTCCACTGACCATTTTAGAACAGCTGTCAGTGTCATGAAACCAAGCTGATGACAGATGGTGAGGCTGTCCTTGAAAATTTTTCACCTTAGCATGTCAAGCTATATAGAAATCCCCTCTAATCACTGGGGACCTTCAAATATCTCTTGATACAAGGACAAATGCTTTTTTTTACTTCAGAAGGCCAAATAAACATTGAGTGATTTCTTTATATGAGCAAATCTATACAATTGATCCATCAATGCTTACACTGCAGAAAAAATAAGGCACATTAAAATGCAATGTCTGTTTCAGACTTTGTAAAGCAGATCTTGTCTCTGAAGGAAGGTATGTAAAAGAATTAAAAGAAAAAAGTCTGAATCTATTTCTTCACTTATATTCACATTCATGTATTTGTATCAGGAGAATCAAACCTTGTTCTGTTGTCTTTGAAAAATAAGTTAGACTTTTGTTTTTAATTTGTTTTCTTTAAGAAAAAAATGGTATGGTCAAATGCTTCCAAATATGCAGCATTTAAGACTATTGTATTTTGGATTCAGGCAATAGGAATCACTATGTACCAAAAGCAGCTATGGTATATCAAACATGCTGTGACACTCTTTTTACTTGATTGAATTTACTAAGTTCAGTAGAAATGCTAAAAAATATACCTTAGTATTTTTTCTGTTAAGGCAAATGACATTTAGACATTAAAGCCACATAAAATCCTAGGTGCCCCAGGGATCTACATATTTTTTTCATATATTGAAAAGATTTAATAGAAATGCACCTACTGCTTAATGGATTGCTATCTGCAACAGATTTTAGAGATAGAAAGCCATGATGGATAAGAAAGCCCATGTATATTCTCATAAAATTAATTTTCCTTTTGTTAAATATCCAAAATCCATTAAGGCAACAGTTTAATCAAGACAATTGAAGTTTTACAAAACAATTTTCAGCTTTTGAGTTCAAGAACTCTTTGTAAGACAAGATGTAAATCTGTGAAAGATGTGGCTTATTTTATTGCCATACGTGCATCGGATTCAATTGTTGAATGTGATGGACAGCCGATAGACATGCACACTGGGTTTGTTCAAAGGATGAGCTGTGTAAAAGCAAGTTGCCCACACTTGCTGGGAAGAATAAACAAATGTTTCAATCGTAGAGAAAATTTGTAGCTCAGGATTGAACTGTGGAATACACAATAGGATTAATATCAGACCAACAATCAAGCAGTAAACAATTCCCCAGTCAAGGAACTATCAGTTCAGACAATCAAACAGTAAACAACAGCCTAATCAAAGAAACACTAAAAAGAAAACAACACTTCCATCAACACCAAGGAAAGCCATTGTATATAAGTAGAAACCAAACCCTACTCTCTTCTAGCACTGAATATGTTATCAAGTTGGGTAATGAAATGTCTGCAAGAAAATAACCAAGCTTAGAGAGCACCAAGGACTCTGCAAACAAATGTTTCTCAATTCCTTAGTTTTCAGTTCTGAAATTAAAGCTGTTAAAATCAAAAGTCATAGTTTAGTTGACCACAAATAACAAATATATTACGAACAAATATATTACTTGTATGGATTTTGAATTCCCCCTTTCCATGATTTAAATGGTGAATAATCGAATAATCACAATTCTCAATGGGATCAGAGCATTAATTTTCTAAATGTAATTCTGGTTGGCACAGTATTTTTTGTCCATAGAGAAGAGATAAATCTTTAAGCAATTGTAAGTTGTGTTTTGATCTCCGAAAACAAGTAGTTAATTTATATCAGAAGATGATTTTTGAAGGATGGTGAACTGTAAATATTTTTTCCAGCATGATTTTAATTTCTTCATTGTCAGTAAAAGGTACTATAATTTGCTCATGTAATACATTGGCCTAAAGGTATTTCGCCACCCAGTAAAACAATTTCATAACAAAAGAATCAATAGTTCATTATTTGTGGACTCAGAATAATTTGCATATTTCATTACAAATTTAATTATATTTAGATTATTTTCAAATTAAATAATCTTTGGTGCATTAAGTTGTTAGTTAAACTTCTTAAAAAGACTTTGTTTTAAGCTTCATATGAAAGGAAGGGTTTTTTTTGGTAAGGTATCTAGTAGAAGATTTTACTAGTTTTAACAGAAACATAAATAGCATTGTACTGAATGAAGAGTTTGCTTTTTATATTTTTTCTGTAATGTACTTCTATTTTTTTCTCAAATATACATTTTTTCTCTAATGTCCCTGGTGCATTAGGATTATAAACAAACAAGTAATGATGAATAATTGCAGCAGTACTATTATTTAAAATATTTATATACTAGCTTTCTGATAACAGTGAGAAGTTAAAATGATATACAGAATTTAAAATGTAAAAATAAAAGTAAACATTTCAATAAAGTAATAATAATCATAACAATAATCAATAACCATTTCCATACATAAGGAATAAAAAAACAGAAACAAATGGAACCTTCAACAATATATTGCAAAATGAAGTACTTTTGCTTCAGGATGTAAAAAAAAACCAAAAACGAATTCCACCTCCAAATTTGCAGTCCCGCACTTTGCATTCCATAGCAACTATGTATCTCAACATTCATTCCACAGTTTTGAGTTGCTTTCTTTTCCTTGAGATTTAAGATTTCTGGAACTTCTGCAGTCCCTGAGGATACTCTAAGCTTGTTGATATTTCCCTCTTTAACAATAAACTCAATTCTTGAAGGAGGAAGAAAAATGACTTTTAGTTTTTTTAGAGAAAGCTTCAGAGGAAGAGAATACTGTACGGTTCCATTTGGTGGATGCTGTTTTATCCCTATGTCACTCCATTGAAGCTTGGGACCATCATCTTCCATGCAGGTCTAGTGCTGGTTGGTTGTGAGTATCATCCGTTACAATCTTTGTATGAAAAATATGATACAAAGTACTTGAAGGAGAAAAAAAATCTCTAAGATATTAGGGTTCAAGTAATTCCATGTAAACTTGCCCTTTTCTTCTTTGCACTCCAGATGCTTATGACAAATTGAACCCACTTTGTCTGTAACTTTCTTATATAATTAGGTCAGCCATTATTGTCACTTCACTAGTTTCTTTTCTTTGGAAAGAAAAAAGAATGAGCTTTGATGATAGATTTTTAATAATTACAGGAAAAAATGCAGTGATATCTTCTTTTCCTCCCAGAATGCTGAAGTCTTTTCATTTGATCATTCTTATTGTTACAGAAAGTATGTATGACTTTTTATGTTTATTGCCCTACATCCTTATAAATATGTAGGATGCAGCTATGGTTGCTATTTCAAACTTTCTTACCTGTAATTCTTGAGATATAATTTTCATAATTATCAGAGAACTTTCAACTTTAATGTTTATTAATAAATGTTGGAATGCATGGAACTTTTTAAGCTCTTCAACTTAAAAACTTACAACTGGACTGTTAAATCAAAAACAAGTTTGCTGGATTCTTGTTTAAAGCCAAATAAATGACAGAGATGGGTTCAGTGTATGTGCATATATTGAACCTAAATGCAGAGAATATAATTCTAATCCCATCAATACAGTTCATATTAAACCAGTGCCCAAGCACATGATTTGCTTGCAAAAAAATTCCGAATTAAGCATTATCAAAATTTTTTACCATTGTTGGCTGGTTTGCCAGTGCTGCTTTAGGTAGACCAATGGTGGCATTCAGCAAAGATTATCTTTATAATGTATGAATGTTATCAACAATGGTAAGATCTTAATATTTGATGAGCTTATTCTATTGTATTCTTTTGGAGGAACCCTATTACCATATAGTCTATTCTCTTGGCAGCAATGGAAATCACAGGCTCCTCTTGGCTGTTTTCAGCATGCTGATGAACAGCAGGGACATGCAAATCTTTACATCCAGGGATGTGAGGTCTCTATTGCCTGATCAGCTGCCTCTGCATATCTTTTTAGTCTACTTCATGATTCTGTCAATGAAACTGAAGAGCAATGCACTGGGAATCTTTCCTTCAGAATCACAGCTGATTTAATAAAATGGGTTTGTGCAAGGGAATTCAGGAGTAAATATTACCCTTTAACAAGATAAAGTTCTGCAATACAACTTATAAATAAGATAAATTTGGATATATTTCATAGTTCTCTGTGAGGGCGATGTTCATTTGACTATAACTTTTGGGGAAGAATATACAGTATCATGGTGGAAGAGCTTGAACAAGCAGTGGTGAAAATGGGTAGGCATCCATTTTCTCTCTGTTTTTTTTTCTCGTACTCTCTATCTTCTTTCTCTTTTCCTCCTGACAATGAGCAAAACAGGAGCAGCTTATTCTTGCCAGGCAACCGAAAAGCTTGCTTGCAAAGAGCTTTCAAAATTATTCTAAGGATAGGAGAATGCTTATTACAATCTAGAACTTTGTATCTTTGCTTTTGTAAAACTAATTTCTAGCTAGAAAAAAAAATCCATCCAGGAAGACTATATGGTACAATCTTTGTGTAAATGCAAGGAGACATATAAGAGAGCTGGAATCTAAGAGCAATTTCACCTAATGGCAATGGCAGTAGAGTATGACAGCCTAAAGGACTTTCAGCAAAAACGAAAAAAGAAAGAAATTAGATTAGCAGAGGCACTGTGGATGAACCATTTGATTCAGAGTTCTTCTCTTTCATGGCCTTTATTGGATGAAAAGAAGTATTATTTATATTTTGAAAAAATGATAACAAGGTTTAAATAAATAGAATGATGTCCTGGGGAATTATTGTCAGAAGTTGTGCTCATGGCTTCTGGAAAGTGAATTGAACCTAAACTGAAATATCTTATTTTAGCATGTTACTAATCAGAGGTTCTGCTCCACTGTAGCTGATGTCAGCCAAGTTAATGAAAGATAGAACAGAATCCATTAGTTCAGGCTTAATCATCATGTTGTTGTTCTTTTTTTAATTCCCAAAGACCTTAATAGCTGATGTTTTATAATGTGACAGGAACAGCTATCCACTATGAATTTCTTCTTCTTCTTTTCAGTTAAAAGTTAATTATTATTATTATTATGTATCATGGTATTAGATCCATCTATTTTTATATATTAACATTTTCATATGGAATTTCAAATTCAGTATTTGCCTAGTGATTAAGTTCGAACTTTGAGGTCTCAGTGGTTGCATCACATTTATTATGTGAATATACTAAAATCCCCTGAGAGATTGTTCACAGTGAGTTTAAAGAATAAAAGCTATAAACCATAAATCTCAAATAAAAATGTTGAAATAATGGCCAGTTCCTATCTTCACTATGATCCAAGGGAGGAAGACTTATTATCACCATCTTATCTAAACCTGAGTTACAAACTTAGAAAAAAATGATGATTTTGACAGAAATAATTATAATAATTGCTAAAGTGGATTGATCTGCCCCTAAGGTTTTAAAACTCAATTGGTTGACTTAAATAATATTTTAACCAAAACTACAAAAACAGCATGCTTGGCTCCTGAATTCTTCTTGGACAGAAAAAAAACATCAAACACAAATGTTTGTTAAATGCATGCTTTCCCCCAACATGTATATTTTCAATTACTATTAATAAAACTTGTGTTATCTGGACTTCAAATTAATAGTAATGATACTACTATTATCATTACCTCTAAACTCAGTGGCAGTTAACAGCAAGGCAATTCCAATCATTTTATACACAGCTGAAATAGTGGATTGGACTCAAGCAGAACTAAAAGCCTGGATAGGAAGACCAAAAAAATAATGAATCCGAGATTTCTTCGGATTTCGGTGGCATATAAATTTAATGAATGAATGAATAAATAAATAAATAAAATGGATCATGCTTTTCATCCCTCCATCCACTTACCAAGGAAAATAGGTGGGTATAGTATGTTGCAAGTATATCAGACAGTTGAAGAAGGACATTAGGAGAATATCTGAAAGACAGTGAAAAAGATGCACTGAAACTAGTCTATCATGAAGGCTTACTGAATGTTAGAGATGCCACAATGGCCTGTAAGACCAAATAAAAAACAGAAAAGAAACATTGCAAGGCAAAGTATTGCATGGCCAGTACATTAAAAACAAAAACAAAAAAAAAGGCCACACAACAACATCTGGCAATGGCTAAGAGCAGGAAAGTTGAATGGAAATTGAATGGAATAATTTTGGATGTCCAAGACAAAGCCTTAAGAAAAAAAGTATACAAAGCCAAAATTGGGAAGACAGAAACAGACAACAAATGTTGCCTCTGCAAAGAAACTGAAAAAAACAGTGGCCCACCTAGTTAGCTGCTGCAAGAGAATCTCATACACTGCCTACAAACAACGGCATGATAAAATAGCAACAATGGTGCATTGGAAGATCTGCAAAAAAGACCATTTTGTGGGACCACAAAATAAGCAAAGTAATAGAAAATGAAGAAGCAAAAGTTCTCTGGAATTGTAGAATTCAAACAGACAAATATCTACCATATAACACCCCTGACTTAATAATTATCAATATGAAAGACAAAAAAAAAAAGTCTGGGTAGTGGAAATTTGAGTACCTGGAGACAGGAAAAGAGAAAGAATTGGAGAAAATCACAGAATACAAAGACCTGCAAAATAGAAGGTCTATCTGCATTGACAAAATCACTATCGGTCAGTAGTGATAGTGGCAGCTTTAACACTATCAAACAACAACAACTGCCTATTCCAGGTCCTTGGGAAGGACTTTTATAATTGGATAAAAATGCCAAAACCAGTCTAAACATCTGGTTAATGGTGCAACCAGCCATACTAATGATAATTGATTTAATGAGGGCTAAATAAGGAATCTCAGTGGGGTAAACTGAATAAAAAATAGACGTCTTCTTCTTTCGGCTGCTCTCATCAGGGGTCACCACAGCAAATCTTCTGTTTCCATCCTCGGTCTTCAGCATCCTCCACAGTCACACCGACCCCCTGTATATCCTCTCTCACAGCATCCATTTACCTCCTCCTAGGCCTTCCTCTTCTCCTTCTGCCTGGTAGCTCCATCCTCAACAATTTCTTCCCAATATAATCTTCATCCTTCCACAATGCTTGCCCAAACCATCTAAGTCTTGTTTCTCTCACTTTATCGTCAAACCTTCCTTCCTGTGCTGTCCCTCTAATATATTTATTTCTAATCTTG
>JANHZU010003072.1:44429-55468 GCA_032468055.1 Acrochordus granulatus | reverse complement strand
TTCATAGTGAGCTGAAAAACAAAATAAACTTGTAATAAATAAATTTTCAGTTTAAAACAAAAGAACATATATTAGTCCCCCTAAAATCCAGAGACCTCTCTAAATAGTCACAAAATAGTAATTTGAATATACTAGAAATTGAATATTATTTAAATATAAGGGAACAATTGCAATGACAGTATATTGTACTTTTATTTTAAAATAATTTTAAATTAAATCAAAAAATTATCCTGGATTTTTCTCAATACAATCCTCATATGCCATTCTAAGGTCTAGTGCAACCAACAGCTTGATTAAAGTTTCCAATTCTTGATATAAAAACATACACGACATTTTGCCTATTTATGTTGAATAAGCTAATATTTAATTTACGTTTTAAACCAAATAAATACATATTTTGTGTATATTAGTTCTGAATCCATAGAAGAAAATAAAAAAGTACTGGAATGTACTGTCTGTAGCTGAATAGGACAACACATCAATTCTCTGTAAAAAGTAAGTGAAAAAAATTGACACAAGAGTGGTATGAAAACATGTCACCAGTAAAGCTAATGTAGATACACTCTTGGCATGACAAATAAATGTGACTTAGCACAGTTAATGGAACTTGTTTTGTAATGCCTTGATAATACCAGCAGTAGATGCTATATCATTGTTTAAATAAGCTATCTGTAGATCTATCAGTACCTGGATAAGAAAACATTGGTTTCCGGTATAGAGAGTATTGAGCCATGCAACTGAAAAACATTAAACAAGTAAATCTAACAGCCTGGCAAACATTTCACTCAAATGAGCAACTCTATTTTTTTCTGCCACTTAACTTTGATCATGTGCAGTGTATTCCACACCTAAAAATGCAACTTACTGCACATCCCTCAATGCTCAAAGTTGTGCTGCCTTTTTCTTCATTATATGGCAAATATTCACTCACACTGATGCTAAGCAGCAGCATTTCCAACAAAAAGAGAACTGCAGTAAACATTTCAGTTGTTGTCTTAGTTGCATTTGCAGGGCAAAGATCATCATGCTTTGATTTAGTGTTTTCAAATAAGGATGCCCTTTGATGCAGCACTCTATTGAGAGGAAACATAGCCAAGTAAGGATAATTCAGCTTGGGCACTAATAAAACACAAGTGCCGCTTTGTCAGGCCATGAGTGATGACTTGAACAAGTGCCAGCCAAGAAACCAAACATTACAACACAGCTCTTCAGACCCTCAAGACAAAGGGCCAATTGACTTTCTTCATTAGTTGGGTGCCAAACATGCACAGTGAGCACTCTTTCTTCATTGTCTTTCCTGCTCAAACCATGCCAGCTTGTTAGCGGCTTGGGTGGCATTGGGGTTTATAAGCCTGGAACTATTATTATGTGTGTGTGTGTGTAGGCAATTATCTGGCCCTAACTGAAATCAAAGATAAACCTCTTGAAATCCCCATACCCCATCATCTTCCTGACTTGCTAACTCCAGCTTAATTACAGGCAATATTTCTTTCTTCTATTTATTTAACATTCCAGCTTGCAAATGAAGCCACAAGATGAGCCTTTTAATACTATGAATAATAATAACAAAAAAAATTTTTGTAGCAAGCTTCGTCTGTAACTGAGAAGCATAATTAAAATATGTGACTGGTATTCTTACACTGTATGAAATATTTTCAAATAATGGTTTTAGTTTTGATTTTAGTTTTAATTTGCACAATTGTTTGTATTTATCTAATTGTTGAAATGAAATGCTTGATATGTAAAATCACCATTGTGTTTGAGTATGATAATACAGTATACAAAAATCAGTTTTATTATATTTTGTCTTCAAATCAATAATTTTCTTAGATTGTATATACAAAAATGGATAACTTTTTCAGTTGCTATTTGTGCATGCATGTATTTCAAAAACTATGAACATTAAAACTTCTCCATTTACATCCTTGGACAAGGATATCTGATATGCCAGTTACCTCACATCTTACAAATATATATTGTGGAGTATGGTCTGTTTAATTTTTGTAGCAGCAAAACTAGAATTAGTAGTAATTTAACCTAGAGGCATGTTGCTCGGTTGAGCAAAGTGAATTATGGCTATAATTCCGTATTAAACTATCTGAGATCAAGTCTTATTCCAGTTAGTGGCATTTACCTTCAAGTAAATTTTGATCAATTTTCACTGCATGTGATACTTTACTATTTAAGCTAGACCATACTTAAAAATGATGTTTATATTGTTGATAAAAATACTCTGGTGTTTTATATGGTACATTCCATAAGACCTTTAACTAATACCAAATGTAGCTATGAAAATGTCTTTGAAGACAAAAGTACATTTTACCATTTTGCAAAGGGTATAAAACAACATTATGCTATCAGAAAGAAACTATTTTCTAACTATCCGTAAGAAGCTTATTAGTGTAGTAACATAACTGGCAAACAATAATAATAATCAGTAAAAATCCATACTTTTTAAATACACTTTCAACAAACACTGAGGCAATGTAAGAGAAATTGTATGTATGAAATTTTTTGCCAGCTTTGACATGATAAACAAAACAACTTTTAAAAACTTTCAAATGATTATTAGATAAGCGTGTAGATAAAATGAAGGTTGTGATTATGATACTTTTCTGATTCAATCTCATTTGAATTATTTACGTGAGCTTTTGGCAAATTAGCTTACACTCTAATAGAAATCTACTCTCCTAGTTTTGGTCAAATTGCATTCTCATTAAGCAAATGAGTGTTTTGTCCAAAACTTGGTTTGGTTTTTATTGCAACCGAGAAAGTTAAATGTGATTTTTGTTTTACATTGGGCTCCATATTTTGGTCAGCTGAAATCTCTTACAGCATCTTGTGGTACCATGTTCAATTTAGCACTGTTATCAAAAAAATATATTTGTCTTTTTAGATACTCAATGAGAAGTCACAAAGTGTTGTTAACTTGTGTGATCAAGGTTAGTCACAAATACTTTGCTGCCTGAAAATAAGGACATGCTGATGCTTCCTCACCTCATATATATACAAAATATAAATTTACTAGACCTTATTCTTTATTAGAATTTACTGAGACTGAATATTATCTCAGTTCTGATAATGAGACAGTGTCTATAAAAATCTAAACACTACTCTGGCTCTTAAGTATTTGTTGTCTAAACCAGGACAAATCCTATTTAATCCAACAGTCTTGATAAGAGCAAATTCTGAACTTTCTCACAGCTAGTTACGAACTCTTCTGGAGTTCACTTTACTTTTCATTTTTAAAAAATTAATGTACTGAAATTGTGAACTTCATTTCACAGACTGCAGCATGTATGTTTATACACAAAGACTGTTGGGAAATGCCCAGCCAGGCAGGGAAGTGGACTCAAGCAGTGAACTGGCCTTGAACTGTTGGTCATTTTCAAGAGATCCAGGGCTGACCCCCATCCCTGATTCTATGGAACCTTATCTATCAGTTCCCAAGAGAAAGCAAGCAGTCTAGGGAAATTCCTGTATGATAAGCAGAATACAATAAAGTAGTTAACTTGAACTCTACACATGTGGATCTGGTTGCTGACACAGACACATAAATATGTAAACAGAAATGCTAAAAAACAATATGATCAGAGAAGTTCCTCATATGATGATAAGAGAAAAACTGAAAAAGAATTGAAGCAATTTTGGAATATTCTTCTTTTCAGTGTTTTATTATTTTTTCTCTTCTGCTTTCTTTGGAATATATGTTGGATAAACAAATCACTTTATAGGTAAAACCATCTATGCATTCCTATATTTGGTAGATTTTCTAAGAAGAGCAATAAAGAAGTGGAACAACAATTTTTCTGTGTTCATCCAGTTAAATAAAAATTGGTATCACTGTTCCTGAAGTGATCCTTTGTGGATGAGTCCTGTTTTAATGGCATTTATTGTGGCATTTTGCCCACTAACTTTATATCATGGCTATAGTACAAAGAAAGAGATAAATTCATATTGCAGCAAATTAACTCAGGTGCTATTGATCAGAAGGAACTCATGATAGATTTGTAGGAAACCAGTGTTTGAACCAAATGAAAAAGAGAGTAATAAACAAAAAAATGAACAAAAAAAACCCCTTTGAAATTAAGGCTGAGGATTTCCAAAAGGTCTGATCACTCCTACTGTTACTCTGAATTATATTGGTGTTATCAGCGTACCATTGATCTTTATTTCATGCAGGGAAAGGCTTTTTTTTTCTATGAAGAGAACTCTTTTTGAATATATAGACATGACTACTTTTTTATTTTTATATTTAATGCATGTTTATTGTGCAAATATTAAATAGTATATATGCAATTAGGGGTAGAACATTCATAGATTTCAGTGAACTGTGCATAGGATACAATGAGAAGAAATTAGCAGTGCCGAAGGACTTAAATGAGCAATTTACCCTCTACCCAGAAAAAAAATCTGCATTCTGTTTTTTATGATTATGCTAAGGGAGTACTTGCTAAGACTGCAAGGCATTATCAGATCGGCCGGCCTCCATATTGAAATTGAAACAAAATTAAGAATGAACAACTTTTTTGCTAGATCTCATGAAAGCATCAATGCTCATGAAAGAAAAAAGATGATAAAATATGTTTGTTCTAATTCATCAGGATTCTTCCTACATTTCTCCCTATGCTAATATATCCCTCCCAGTGTTCAAACAAATATTGTGAGCCACATACACAAAGGAAGAATAATAATTATAATTAGTTGGTCAGGTTTTTGAGGAAGTAACTAATATTTCAAGCTTTAGTATTCTTGTTTATTTGAAGAACCAGGTAGAGGTGATTTATACATTTGTATCAATGGTTACATGCAAAATTCCTGCACATCGTGGATAGATAAGGAAGTATTCATGAAGATAGGCACTTAAGATAGTTTTCAGCTCATACTTATTTTCAGTAAGCGTCAATAATTTTTTCAAAATCTTGAATAGGTACTGTCATTAACTTGATATAGAATGTAGTACAAAGATAATCTAAAAGTAAATAATAATCCATAGAATGTTTTATTCAAATGATGCTGGAAGCATACCTTCTTGTTCAAATTGTAGAAATAATTTTAAAATAAACTTTAGTTACTGATAGAATGGTCAATATATGGAAAAAATAGGACACAGAGTTAATTACATTTAACCAGGAACTTGGATGTTTCTGCATTAAAAAAATAATATGCATTATATTTTTAGGCAGGGAAAACAAAATTTACATGCATCACTGAAGTATTCCAAAATGTATTATATAATTGATTGTGTGAAACATACTATTCTTTCTTGATTTTTCTAGTAGATTAACAATACCTTCTGTGTGCACAAGCCAAATTTGTTTACTATATTTTTTATAATTCAATTCTCTGTTTAAAGACAAAGAATTACATCTATCATAGTTAGAGTAGATCTGTTTAAATTAATTGAACTAGATTTAATCTGGATCTAAGTTCAGTATTTTATTGCAGTCCTAAGCACAATAGGGCTTACAATTATTCTCACTGAAACCATGTGCTAAATGTTATTGGTCATTATTGAGTCAAGATTGAATATTTACTGCACATCAGAAAGATACAGCATACAAGTATAATATTCCAGCTGTATTCCTGCATGTAATAAACATATCAACATTGGATTGTGTGTGTCTCCCATTTCCAATATAACATTATTAAATTATATTGAATATAATTCATTTCTAATATTTTCTCTCAATTTTGTTTAAATTGGAATTCAACAATTTCTGGGACTTCTTACTTTTAGTCTCCAAACAAAAGTACTAATCTGTTGTACATAGGATCATTAATTTCTGTATTTTACACTTGAGCCAACATCATTCTGATTATCTGCTACAATGAGAAATGAGCAGAACTGTTCCTGTAGATTTAATTACTTACATGAGGCTTTGGCTATTACTAGTTATGGCATGTGATCTGTCAGTGGGCTGAAAACCATCATGAAAAATCAAATTAGTTGATGAGTAAAGCAAATACTTAGACAACACCAGTATGATTCCATTGTTGCACGAAAACATGCAAGAAAGATAGGAAAAGTAAAATAACTTCAGTCTGGATCAATTGCTTTTTTGATACCCTCCACTTGAGCATGAGGCTCACATCTCAACCTGTCTCCAGGTATAATGCAGAGATCTCCTAAGGCTACTCCTGTAATCTCTTTGATCCCATTTATCCACTTTGTCCTTTTCCTTTTTAAATTTGCCAAGCATAGCCATTTTTTGTAGTTCATCATTTGCTTCAGTCAAATGCCAAAAGTATATGCATTTCTGCCTCCCAATCCTCATTTCAAGGGAATACTTACAGTTTATTTGATTGGTTTTTTTTGCAGTTTCTGATCCTCATAATAACCATCTTCAAATCTGTAATTCAAAGGGATATTTTTCCTCTTGCTTTTTCTGAAGTTGCACCTTTCACAGCATGGCTTACTATTAGAAAGACCACTGCTTTAGCTGTTCTGATTTTCTGTTGTTGTACAAATATACTTTTTCTCCTTTATCTCTATTTTATCATTTCCTTCCTCCCTGGGATTAATATCTATTTATCCAGCACTCTGGCCATCTTTAACTATTACTTAGCTACGAGCACAGGAGCATTAAACTATCTAATACCATCACTTCTTCAATATCCCTAAGACTGCTACCTGATGTGATTTTGTCTTTTTAATATTTACCATTAACATGTATAAATGTTAATTAAAACTGTTTTTCAGTTTCTATTTTTACTTTTTAAACAAGCTAACAAATTTGTCTCAGTCTTTACTTTTAGTAATCTGACTAGTACCATTTGTATTCTTAAAACTGTTAGTGTTGTGTCCTCTACTTGTCATTTCTCCCAATCCTGCTGTTCTTGTATTATAATATGTTGGCTGTATAAGATAATTAGTGATGGAAACATGCATCCTCACCCCACTATCTTTCCTGATCTTAATCACTCTGTTTCTCCAAACTTTGTAACATTTATTTGTGTTATATTTATGGTATCCAGACTATATCACCAGCATCCAAACCATCCCAACCATCCTTTTCTTGCACGCTTCCCAGCTTTTATAGCCTAGAAAGAAATATGCTACTTCCATGTTTTGCTGGCTGGCAGCCAATGCATTCCCAGGCGTTTGTGTTATAGATCCATTCTTTTTGTGCAGATAAAATTAGTTTGATTGTTCACAGTTATTGAATATCCTGGCTACTTGCCATCAGCATTCCTCTCTTGAGGATCTTGAGTCTCCTAGGCACTAGATCTATGCTTGCAAGAAAAGCCTGTTAAATGTTTCATGGTTTGTTCTTCAACTGAAGATGAAAGCCAATTTAGTTCTTTTTATAAAGGACAAGCAGCCAGTCTACAAACTGATTAAGTTAAAGTATTAATGTTTAAGACCATTTCATCCCATTCATGTCAAGTACACCAATGTGTGTGTGTGTGTGAATCTCACTGTTTTGTTTTAACCATGTTATGAATTAGGCATTTATTAGTTGAAATCAAAATACTTTGTCTTAATATTGTCTTAGTACACAGAAATTTACATCCAGACTAAGATACTGTAGCCTTAGTATGCCAGGAATTTCCGCAACTTAGTCCTGAGATATAATAATCTGTGCTTACCAGAAAGTACAATTTTATTGTTGTCCAATATGGGGAAGCACAACAACATAAAAAGAGCTGTATGTCTCAGTTTCTACAGAACTGCTCGCAGAGATCTTTTCCTTGGGTTAAGTCCTATGTGCAAAGGTAGCTTTGACAGTACCCACTGAATACTTCTGAATATTGCATCTAAATCAATCCATCTTTCCCTCCAACATGACATCAAATTTAAATTGCTTCAGTCTAAAGAGAGATGTCCACCACAGCATATGTGCAGATTAGCAACTGAGATACTTGACATGGGCAAAGAAAATCATATTCAATTTTCACAGAGTTTACTGGCCAGTAACTCTCTCTCAGCCCAACTTGCTTCAGAATACAATATTGCTATACTAAATAAATAAATAAATATATAGATTATTGCTGCACATCTGGATAACAATCATTTGTGCAGAACATTTAAAATTATTTTGTTTTAAATAGCCCTTCTTTAAAGAAAGAGAAATAAATACTACTTAAAGACTTGATTTAAAAAAGTATACTGTAGAAAACCATTATTTAGCTAGAATTCAGTGACCAAGTGGTTAAGATGCTGGGCTTGTTGGCAGGAAGGTCAGCAGCTTGGCAGTTTGAGACCCAAGCACCACTGCATAATGGGGTGAGCTCCTGTTATTTGCTCCAGCTCCTACCAACCTAGAAGTTTGAAAGCATGTAAAAATGCAGGTATATAAATAGGTATCACCTTTGGTGGGAAGGTAGCAGCATTCTGTGCACCTTGGCGTATAGTCATGCTGGCCATGTGACCACAGAAGCGTCTTCAGACAAATCCTGTCTTCCTCACTGTGAATCAGAGATGAGCACCACCCCCTAGAGTCAGCCATGACTGGCATGGAAAACATTTATCTTTTTTTAGTCCTTTTTTAAGAATTGTTTGTTTTGCAATTTTGAGAGGGAAGCAATTAAAAGAATATGTGTAATATGTGTATACTCTTTTGTACAAAAACCACTTGACCAATATGTTTCTAATGGCTCAATAATTTGTTTCAAGATAAATGGCAGGGAAGCTGAAATACAATCCTTTTCATCATATAATCTTATATTAATAATAAATATAAATGCTATAAATTCTATTGAAAATATATGTTGAGGCTTCTTTTAATGTTTTCAGATTCAGTTTTTCTCATATAATCCTTAAACTATTCAAGCTCTTTATAAATATAAAAGCTAATGAGTACAACCCTCTTCTTTAAAATGAACTATTAATAAAATGTCCATAGACACTACAAAGCAAATGGAAAGAACTACTGATAAAGACAAAACCATGCATGTCAACAAAAGCATTAAAAACCAAATATATTTAATTAAAAGAGTGAAGTCAATTAAAATCAAAATAGTGCAGCCTATGCAAATGTTGGAGTAATCATTAGGCCTTGCTGAATAATGGAAGAGTATAGAATTTTTTAAAAGAGAAACAGCAGGGGTGATACATTACACAAAGCAACAATCTATACCAATATGACAATTGAATTACTTCAGCCCCATTAGGCAGGTGCAGAAGAATAATTATCATGAATTTCTCCAGTGGAAAAGGAGAAGAACAAACTTTTTGTCTGAGACAGAGGATGTTTTTCCTCCTCCCCTCCTCAAATGATGAGAAAATAAAATTATACAGAATGAATAACAATGGTGGGGAAAACTTTTTAAAATTATTTTCAGGAGCTAGTTAATATAGTAAATTAAAATAATCCAGTAATGCATTGAAACTCTCTGGAATTGTAAGTAAACTATCATGGGCATCTATTGGAAACCATGATGATATCAAAAGGCCAACACTTGCTTCTTATTATCACTTGCCTCTTATTATTGAGAGTGTCAAGGGGATAAGGAAGATATGGCCCTCCAGATGTTGTTGAAATATGCTTTCCAGCATGGCTTTTTATTAGCCATACTGTTGGGAATCATAGATCAGCAATTTCAGGAATATCACAAATTCCAAGTGTCCATACAAACCTCCCTTATGTTAGCATTTTCCTTCACCCACATTTCAACTGACAAAAATCTTACTAGAATTTTGGACCTATCATCCCCAAACCTTTGGTGGCACCAGTTTCAGAAACCTTGCTCTTAAAAATTAGGGTACAACCTCTGATCAGACTAAAAAAACACACTTCAACATCTCTGTTCAGCATTTCCTTGTAAATACAAAAATTAATCTCTGTCTGCTCTATGCAGATTATATGGTATTTTGTTTCTGAATTTAGGTTCAGATTCAAAATACACCTTCAATTTAGATATTGGTATGTTTTTTCTGAAATAATAGCAAAGTAAAGAAATAATTATTCAGCAAATAGCTAGTTGGTTCCAAAATTACCCCTGATGCCATGATGGCCGATATAGGTAGTCCCTGACTGACAACCACAATTGAGACCAGAATTTCCATTGTTAAGTAAGGTAGTTGTTAAGTCAGTTCTACCCAATTTTAAGTGAATTTTCCCATGGTTGTGAAGTGACTCACTGCAATTAAGTCATGAAATAAATCCATCTCACCCCATTAATTTTTCTTGTCAGAAGCTGGCTGGGAAGGTGGCAAAGAGATCACATGACTCTGGGATGTTGAAACCATTGCAAATACATTTTGGTTGCTAAGTGCCCAAATTTTGATTACATGACCTTGGGGATGCTGCAGTGGTTGTAAGTGTGAATACGAGTTACAAATCACTTTTTTCAGTGCCACAGTTTTGAATGATAGCTAAACAAATGGCTGTAAGTCCAGGACTATCTGTATTTTTCCTTGTTTTACAGTTGTATTATGGAGTGATTTCTTTTCCTTGAGACTACAAGTGAGTCTTAGAGATGGTTAAAAAAGCTTTGTTCAGTGGGATTTTGCTCAGGAGTCAAATGTGTCACTGCAATGCACAAAGAAATGAGAGTCAGAGATTTTAAGTGGCAGGTCCCATGAAATAAAGTAGGTTTTTTTTCCCCTTGGACTAGGGTAACTGAGTTAAATTTGTGCCAGTAAAGATTCTGTATTGTTAAATGAAAGTCAGTATGCTGTATTATACTATTATACCAAGTCAAATCATTTGATCATCTAAACCAATACTGAACTCTGTCTGGCAACACCGCTCTGCCTTGGATGTTTTTCCTATTACATGTTGTGTGATCATTTGAATTGGAGATATCAAAAAAGTAGCCTAGCATTGTCTCCCTGAGACAAACAGATATTGTACTATTGAACTATGGCCTCTCCCCAATTGCTAACTGCTAAAGCAGCCTATTTCAAGCAGATTTCCAGAGAATAGCAAAGAGAGATAAGAAGGCCTTCTTAAATGAGCACTGCAAAGAAATAGAAGAAAACAACAGACTGGGAAGGACTAAAGAGCTCTTCACGAAAATTAGAGATATCCAGGGAAGGTTTCATGCAAAGATGAGCATGATAAAGGACAAAAATGGTAGGGACCTAACAG
>JANHZU010003071.1:422306-443492 GCA_032468055.1 Acrochordus granulatus | reverse complement strand
CCGCCCTCGCCCCGCGTCACAGACTTGGCTTCCTGCTTGCCCTTCGCCCGGGCGGAGCCGACTCTGGCACGGCGCTGCGCTGATTCGCCTTGCCGCCCGCAGGCTCCGCTGGGGCCGCGCTCTGTCCCTGCAGCCCGCCGGTCCGATGCTGCCCCGGGGGGCGGCGCCCCGCCATGGAGGGCCGTGATGGAGGCCGCCTGGGACGCCCGCCGGTGCCTGGGGCGGGGGCTGCTGCTGCTGCTGCTGCCTCTGCTGCTCCCCCCGCCCAGTTGGGGCGCCTTGGGGGCGACGCCGCTGCAGTCGGAGAGCCAGCCCTGCGCGGCCGCCCAGTGCCCGGAGGAGGCCCTGTCGTGGGCCGTGCGTCTGACAGGGGCGGAGGAGCAGCTGGACCGGCTGGCGGATGACCTGGCCCAGGAGGCCGGCCTGCTCAACGGGGGCCGGATCGGCGAGCTCAAGGGCCACTACCTCTTGGCCTATCGGCCTGCAAGTGCCTCAGAGCCGGCTCCCAGAGCCATCCGGCGAACAGCCGAGGCCCTCTTCGCTCGGCATGCGGGCGTGGAGTGGCACGCGGCCCAGCATCTCCTCAAGCGCGCCAAGCGCACTCTGCACTTTAACGACCCCAAGTTCCCACAGCAGTGGCACCTGGTAAGCGAGGTCCTGGGCATGTGAGGAATGGGAAGCCCGGGAGAGGCAGCTGTGGCTTCAGCTGCTGCTTTGCCCAGACTCTCGTGGCAGTTCCCAAGGCTGGCTGGGGCAGCTGTGTGCGCCAGCAGCCCCCTGTTTCTTTTTCCAGCTGCCAGGACGGTCAAAGGAAGGATGGATACCCCATGCCTTTAAAAAGGAGTTTGAACCTCTCTGTCTTGCTCCTCCACAGCATTTGGAGGCTGGGGGAGGAGGATGGTCCCAGCCAAGAGCTGATTGGGAAGCCTTCCTTAAGTCCCGCTGGCCATTGCTTGCCAGGAGAGTGGAGTACCGGCTCATAGGAGGGGAGGCTCAAAGTGGGGTAATCAGCCTCTGGTGCCAGTGTAACTTTGGGATGGGTGGGGGGCTGTCCAGCTCAGAGGAGGCTGGCTCTTTGAGCCACAGGCCCCTTTCTTCTCTCTTGTGGTCAGGATAATCGTAAGAGCCCCGGGATGGACATCAACGTGACGGGCATATGGGAGCAGAATGTGACGGGCCAGGGTGTGACAGTGGTGGTGGTGGACGATGGTGTTGAACATACCATCAAGGACATTCAGCCCAACTACGTGAGTGGTTCCTCACAAGCCGCAGTTTGGGTCAGGGGTGGGGGGTACCTTTCTTTCTTGTCCAGAGGAGCTGGAGGGGAGAGGGACTGGGCTGGATTTGGGGAGTCTTTTCAGGTGGCCCCGAGGCTCAACCAGCCTCTGTGAGGAAGGGGTGTGAGTGATCCCAGGCTGGTGAGAACAAGAGCAGCTGGGCTCCCAGTGAGTTCAGAGATGTCCCTTGGAAAGCCGCTGTGTGTCTAGGCTGAGGTGGGGGTATGTTTCAGCCTCTCTTGCAGGGGTCTTGGTCCTGAAATTCTTGAGCCCCTCAGTGGATATAGGTGAAACCATTATGAGGGGGCCATAGCCCCATTTTTCTACCCCACTAAGTTTCCTCTCAGGAAGACTGGCAGCCGAAGCTCAGGGCAAGCATCATAGTGCTGCTGAGGGGCAACAACTGTTTCAAGCTCTTTGGAGGAGGTTTGGATTGGTTGGGGTTTTGGCTAGGCTGACTGGGAATGCTGGTCTTTGGAGTCCATTGGGGAATACTTGGTTAGGCCATGGGCAGGAACATGCTAGCGCTTCTCACTCTTGGGGAGCTGGTTCCAAGTTTCTGCTAACAAGAGGAGGTGTCTCAGTGCTGCTCTCTCTGCAGAGCCCGGAAGGCAGCTATGATTTGAACTCCAATGACCCAGATCCCATGCCCCACCCCGACGAGGAGAATGGCAACCACCATGGGACTCGCTGCGCTGGGGAAATTGCGGCCGTCTCCAATAACAGTTTCTGTGCTGTGGGTGTTGCCTACGGGAGCCGGATTGCAGGTAATGCACCATCACAGCTTCTGCAGGGAAGGAGTCAAGTTCTTGGGCCTGGCCTTTTGGGGATGCTCTAATGGCAGTTGGGCATAACCTTCGGAGATGGGGTAAAGAGATGCTGCCTAGAGAATAGGTACAATGGCACAGCTCGCAGCTGCATAATGGGTGGGACAGGAGGCTCAGAAGGGCCACCTGCCCCCCTTTAGTTCTCTGGCTATAAAAGGAGATGGAAGGATATTTGTGCTTTCAGACTCATAAGACTTTGTTTACCCAGCCTGACAGTGAAGGAGAAGTAGCTGTTCTGGTCTTTTTCCTATCTGGTCTACCTGGGAGAGCTAACAGGTGTTGCTGAGTGGGAAAGCCAGGCAGGTGAGAGCAGAGGAGCATCCTTTCTTGCCCTGCACAGGAATCACAGAGGGGTGTGTCTTACAGAATGACTGTAGAGGGTATAAAGTCACATTCAAGAGGTTTTTTTAATAATCAGAGTTTCAATAGATTAAAAAATGAATGCTGTGCTTCATGCCCACCTTTTTTTAAGAGAGGTCCCTGCATATTGGACATGCTGCTTCCTAGGTGGAGATGGGGGCAGGCCTAGAGCAGTCGGAGGACATGCAAGGTATGCTGTGGAGGAGACAGCAGGTGTGTCTGTGGTGCTGTGGCAGGCACCATCAGTATTTGGTTCTGGACTGAATGGAAATGAGTTATGGGAAGCTGCAGTGTACAAAGTGCCTTCACCCCAACTTCCCTTGTGGCATGCCTTCAGAGGATGTGACTGGGGGGAGGGAACCACTATGATTGCCTGGAAATGCAGGGGGCTGCTCTCCCACTTAGGTACAGCAAGGGACATCAGCCCTCCGTTATATGATGATCTCTCCTTCCTATGCAAAGGAAGCAGAGTAAGATGCTGTGGGTTGTCTCCATCAGAGCTCCTGATCCTTGCTTTGGGATTTAAGGCTTGCAGAGATCTATCTACTCCTTTCAGAACAATTGGCATTGCCCTGGAAGCAACTTCCAGATATTTTCAACAAGGGGCAGACAGGAGCAGGGCTAGAGCTGCCTTGGTGGCTGGAGGGATAACTGGGAGACACCACTCAGCAAGGAGGGCACTGGTGAAATCAACTTTGGGCAAATGATTCTGCTTACATGCGGAGAAGCCTACAGAATATCACTGGCTGCAGGAATTCTTCACTCTTGGCTGAGGAAAGCCATCATCAACTCGCAGAAGCTCTGAATATGTTCGACTAAAGGTTTCAAAAACGCCCAGCAGCATCTGATTTTACTAAATCCTCCTCAACCACATTAACAACAGATATTTCCTCTACAACCGTATCCACCCCTCCTTCTTAGCTCTCTCTTCTCCTGGGCCCGTACTCCCTTTTGGGCCAAGATAATTTCAACTAAACTGCCCTCCATAAGAGACCTATAAGAGAGGGTCAAAAAATGGGTGGAGAAGATATCTTCAGATCCCTCTCACCCCGGACACAACTTGTTTGAATTTCTTTCATCTGGTAGACGCTACAAGGTACTATATACCAAAATTACTAGATACAAGAACAGCTTTTTCCCCTGTGCTGTCATTCAGATGAATGCTTGATTCATGCAATATGATCACGCTACAAGATGGATAGGGCAAAAGTCAAGAATTCTAATTAGCCCAGTTCTGTCTAATGTGTATATATACCTATTAATTTGAAACTTTATAACACTTCCTTATTGACTGCACATTTACAGAATAACATTGTTATGTGTTATCTTACTACTGCTTATTGTTACTACAAGTACAATGAGAGCTACTGTACAGGAGACAAATTCCTTGTATGTCCAACCATGCTTGGCCAATAAAATTACCTGTATCTGTATCTGTGATGCAGCAGTTCACAACCAATATAGGAGCCTCCCCTTGGAGACCTGGCCTTTGCTATCCCTACAAGAAGACACATTTGCACCCTCCCAGGTGGTGCTTAATTGGCAGTGTGTTTGGTTTCAGATAAATTAGTGTGTGATGAAATGATTGTGGCTTTTCAATGGCAAATATTTCTTGTGGCAGATCAGGTAGTGAGCGTCAGGTTCTGGGCAGCCCAGTCTACTGCAGAAATTACCACCAAATGGTGATTTTTAAGCCAGTCAAAGGGAGAAACTATTCAGTCCAAAATGGAGGACTAACATTCATGTATTTGGTTATAACTGAGATTGAAGTGTAGTTTTTCTCTCTGAATTTTTAGTACCTGGTCTATAAGCTACTGCTCAAAGATGACTCACACTCTGCATAGAAGTTGCTCATTCTTCTTCCAAGAAGTTATTTGGGCCCTATATGTGATTTGGACCAAATTATGGATTGGTAGAACTGAAAGCCTCAGTAACAATGGAGTGAATAGAAGCCTATGGAGGAATCCGGAGCAGGATGGCCTGCTTGGTTCTTCATTTCCTCTTGGTCTTGTGCCACAGGACCCCTTCCCTTTTTTCCCACCACCAGCTCAGTCAAATAACAGAGTGTTTTTGTTCTGCAGGGATCCGTGTGCTGGATGGGCCTCTCACAGACAGCCTGGAGGCGATTGCATTTAACAAGCACTATCAGATCAACGATATCTACAGTTGCAGGTCTGCATGAAGACACGGGGCTGGGTTCAGGGATTGATATGGGCAGCCTTTGTGCTGATGCTCAGTCTCAGAATTGGTGCAAGATGTGTCTGGCTATTTATTTTTATCCTCATTTATTTTTATAAACAATTCAAGGCGACCAACATACCTAATACTCTGCCTCATCCTATTTTCCCCACAACAAACCTGTGATATAGTTTGGGCTAGAGAAAGAATGACCTGGCCCATTGGTGGGCCTCTCATAGAGGCTACCTTTCTTTCCTGTCTTCTGCAGACATCAGAGAAACACAAACTTCTGCTCATCCTTGCTTCGTCAAAGTTCCACTGCCCTTTTATTTCTGGGGGGTAGGGAGGTGCTGAAGCCCAGCCCTTATTCCCCTCTGCCTTTAAATGCCTTTCTCTGCCTCTTCCTTTGCAGCTGGGGCCCAGATGATGATGGCAAAACAGTGGATGGCCCCCATCAGCTTGGCAAGGTATGGAGGGACACAGGTGTCTGGGGCTCAGTGTCCATTGTTTGCAGTGAGGCAGAATAGGAGCCTAGGGTGGCACCCAGTGATGCCCAGGATCTTCAGGGCCAGGCAGCAGATGGACTTTTGCAGTCTTGGCCTTTTTCGGCCAGGATTTTCCACCAGGCCAGCTGGGCAGAAGTGGGGCCACAGCTTCTGCAGGGCTGGGGATGGGCTTGTGCTCCTGTGGTACCCCTCCTCAAGCACTCATCCCCGCCCCTCCTCCACAGGCTGCCTTGCAGCATGGTGTGATTGCTGGCCGGAGGGGCTTTGGCAGCATCTTTGTGGTGGCCAGTGGCAATGGAGGTCATCACAATGACAACTGCAACTATGATGGCTACGCCAACTCCATCTACACAGTCACCATTGGTAATGGTTTGGTTGATGCTGGGGTCACCATGCTTATTCCTCCCCAAGGCCAGGTTCTCTCCCCCAAAAAACAAGTTGGGTCCAGCTGGGACATTGCCAGCAGTTTCTCCAGAGGACTGCACTTCTTGCCCCATCTTGGCCCTGAGCCTGGTGAGTGCTAGGGTTTTCTGGAGAGGTGGGAGGCCGTTGGCCTGTTTCCCAGGCCCCACTATCATTTAGGGTGCCTTTGCTCAGATGTGGGGGGTAAAGAGGCATGGGTGCCCTGGAGATAATTTGGGAGAGTTGTTTGTGTGATAGGAGACAGGAAAATGGCACTGGCTTTTTAGTGCCATTCCAAACTGCAGAACAGTTTGTGGGTTGTCTTCCCAAGATTGGGGCCCTGCCTCTTGTTTCATTGACAGCAGCTTCTGAGCAGCATTAAAGCTTTCCAGGACCAGCTGGTAGTACTGCTTCTCCTTTCTGTCATGTCGGCTTCTGAAAATAAGGCAGCATTCAGGGAAATGACTGCCCTTTGCATCACAGAGGGAAGAAGCACGGTGTACATGGGAGAGCTGAAGATGAGGTTCTACCTCTCTCACTTGGAGTGGCAAGTCTGCCTGCAGTATTAAAGCAAAACAGTTGCATGTTGGGACTTGTTTTAATGACTATGTCTGTTGTCCAAGAAGATTACCAGCTCCGTGAAGAGATTTCAGCAGGTTTGAAGAAGGCCATGCTTAAGAATCAAGGTGTTTCTTCAGGAAGAGGCCAGATACCTGTCACTTAGAGTGGGAGGTGTTAACTGGTGTCCCTGCATGGTTGGATTCCTTCCAGCTATGAGTTTTTGGACTCTCCTGAAGGGGTATGTGCTTCATTCTGCAAATGCAGAAAAGAAGGCTGTCAGTTGCCTGGGAGGCACATGGACCCTTGGGGGCCACTGCAGTTCTGAGGCTCTGCCCCACGGCAAGACAACCCTGGCTGGTAGTGCTGGTCTTCTGGGAAAAGGCCCCAGCAGGTCCGAGCCATGGGACACCAAGGAAAAGTGGGTTCTTGCAGTCCCAAGGCAATGCTGATCGTGCTATTGAGGTCTTGTGCTGTCTGTTTCTCAGGCGCTGTGGATGAGATGGGCTACAAGCCATTCTATGCAGAGGAGTGTGCCTCCATGCTGGCCGTGACCTTCAGCGGGGGTGACAAATTGATGAGAAGCATTGTGAGTAAAAACTGCTCAATGCCCACATCCACCTGTCCTTTCTCCATGGCAGGGCTTTGTCTCCTTTGAAATCCCAAGGAGGATTTCCTAAGTGTCTTAGATGGGCTGATGGGGGGCAGGCAGAGCTAAGCTGCCAAGCACACCCCTCTGGATGGCAAGTGCTGCTTCCTAAGAATCTTGCCCTTCTTTGTGCAAAGGCCAGGACACCGAGAGCCTCAGACCTCCAATAGGCCAGCCTTTTGGGTGCCTTTGTGGCTTTTCCTATGGGCACCTCTTGGTCCCACTTTTGGGACCCTTTTCTATTTGCTTTTGTAGGGTTGCTGTCCTTACCTGATCTGAGTCAGATGGGAGGCCAACTAGGCCAAGTGCAGAGAACCATAGGGTCAGCCTGACAGGGCCATTCTCCCTGAGGACAGCCAAGCAGGAGGATGACAAAACCAGGGGCCTCACTCCGCTACCCACCTGCACAAGCTTGTCTGTACCTCTGTCCTTCCCCAGCTAAAATCCTTCCAGGTGAACTCCCCTCCCAGTGAACTGACCTGGGAAGTCTGTTTTTTCTGCCAGAATCTTAGGGTGTCAATGTTCTTGCATTTCCTTAACGGGAAGAATTTCTCTGAGCTTCCTGGCACCTGCCACTGTTTCCTGGCAGAACAAGTGCTTGTTTGAAGATGGATATGCAGGATCCAAGTAACATTTGTGGCTGTTAGCCACTGACTGGATGCAGCAAAGCCTCAGTTAGCTAAGCCCTCTTGGCAAGCTGTACCCTCAGGTAGCAAGACAGCAAAGGTAGAGAGTTGAATGTAGAGTTCAGTTAGTACACCCCTGAAGACCAGGACAGAGGAGGAGGCCTCAAGGAGGTGCTTCCCATTGCTGTAAAATATCCTTCCATATCTGCAGTGGTGGACTGCCTTCAGGCTGCCTTGACTCCAGGACCTGATGTCATCTCACTGGGAGGGGAGGGGGCAGAGAGGGGCCAGAAGCCCTATCCACCTCCAAGGGATCAGGGTTGTCCTCTCTGTGTGTCTTGTGAGCCTGGCTGGAACTCCTTCCTAACTGGGGATTTGGGGTTCCCTCAGAATCGCCTCTCCCAGCCAGCTTCTCTGGGATGCATGAGTTCCTTTTTCTCTACAGGCAACAACAGACTGGGATTTGCAGAGGGGGACGGGCTGTACAGAAGGGCATACGGGCACCTCTGCCGCGGCCCCTTTGGCTGCTGGCCTGATCGCCCTAATGCTGCAAGTGCGACCCTGCCTCACCTGGAGGGACGTCCAGCACATCATAGTCTTCACAGCCACCAAGGTGAGCCATACGTCCAGCTCACAGAGGACCCCAGCTGTTTCTTTGTGCCTGAGCTGGCTGTCTTCTCATCGGCTGGAGTTCCCTTACCTTCTTTGTGGGGCAGCGTGCCAGGGGCCTTTTCATGGGTGTGAGTGAGGGAGCTCCACAGCTGCAGTTCTGGGCTCTGTCTCCTTCTTGACCGGCTCTCCCTACTGCCTCCTCCCACAGTATGAAGACCATCGTGCCCAGTGGGATACTAACCAGGCCGGGCTGAGCCACAGTCACCAGCATGGGTTTGGATTGCTGAATGCTTGGCGGTTGGTCAACGCGGCCAAGGTGCTCTCCTGTCTCCAGGAGACTATATCTCTGGGGGTGGAAGCTCTGTTTTGGAAGGGGGAGAGGGGCAGACCTTTCTTTCAGTTTAGTTTGAGCCCTTCCTGGGAGAATAATGTAGAACTCCCTCTCTGAAACTGCAGCTGTCACCCAAAAGCTCAGCAGGGGGCTCAGAGTGTCCCTGGCAGGGAAGGCAGCCCCACTCTTCAGGTACCCACATTCTTATCCAAGCCTGAAAAATGGGCAGCCTTTTTCCAATGGCATTGCTGTTTTATTCTGGGTATGAGGGCTGGCCAGCAAAGGTAGAGATGTGGGGGAAAGCCAAATACTTTCTTTTTCCCTTGGCAGGTCTGGGAGTCTGTCCCTTACTTGGCCTCCTACATCAGCCCCCTTAGGAAGGAGAACAGAGCCATTCCCCTGGACCCAGGGCAGTTGGAAGCCACCTGGAATGGTCTGTGCATTTCCTTGCCGGGGGAGGGGAAGGAATAGGGAGAGTGGCTTCCACTGGGAATCAGGCTTTACCTCACCCATTTCATCAGGAAGGGCTGGCCTTTGCCTGGAGCAGCAGAGGGGCAGGGACTGGGAGCTTGGGAGGGGGCAGCCAGGAGCAGGGCAGGGACTGCTGAGGCAGCTCCCCTTCCCTTGAAGGTGGCTAGATGGGAGGAGGGGACAAAGAAATGCTGCAGGGGGCAATAGGACTAGAGCAGAGCCCAACTGGAGCCAAGCTGCTCAACCCTTGCAGGATAGGTGGTGAGTGCCCAGAGCTGCAGCTCACTCTCTCCATTTTAGGCAATGCTGCAGCTTCTGTTTGGCCATGCTCTGTCCACAGAGAGCTTACCACAGCAGAGGCTTACCACCTTTCCCCAGGCTGAGCCAAGAAGGGGAACCAGCAGACTTTCCCTGTCTGGCAGGTTCCCTGCCTGTCTGGCTCAGAGGAACTGGATCCCTTTGGCAATTGGCTTGACATCTGGTTGGCACCAGAGGTACCCAGGAGCCCAGCAGCCTCTCAGGCAAAGAGGGATCAGGCTGGAGGGAAGAAGAGCCTGGTGGAATTGACTGGTCAGCCAACCCTTTGTTCACCCAGTCCCTTTGGTTGGATGCCCAGTTTCCCTCTGCCTACAGTTGCAGGGCAGCAGGAGAACCCTGTGGGAGCTTCTCTCCAGCTTCCACACAGGCCCTGCTGTCCAGGGAAGATTTTCCCCTATAAGGAATTATCTCAAGCAACACGTACCAGAACAACAGAGGCAGGATTGGAAATGCCAAATCTTGGAGAAGGATTTAGGGTCAGCGAGGGAGGGACTCACTGCGCATCTGCGAGGAGGGGGGGAAGGGGATGCTCCAAGCTTTAATGCTGCAAAACACAACATCCTCCCCAGCCTTCCCTGCCAGGAGAGATTCCCACCCTATCTGTTTGCTCTTAGCAAAGTTCAGCTGAATGCTGCCCTGACATCCTGTTGAGGAGAATCTGCAAAGGAATGGGTGGACAAAGTTCAGCTATGGCTGCCATGGGCAGGGCCCACTCATGGTCTCAAGGATGCAAATACTGTGGAACGGAGCATTGCTTGTCCCTTGGTGTTTCCAGCAGCCAGTACTCTAGGTTCCTCAGCCAGCTACAGCTGCCAAGAGATCCACCCCCAGATCTTCCATGAATTTGTCCTGCCCTTTTAAAACTGCCTCACCTGGGGGCTGTCACAGAGTCTGGCCATGTTCTAGTTGTGAGAAGACATACATGCATTCTAAATGCTGCTTGCATTTGCAGGATGCAAAGACCACATTGCTGGGTTTTGGAGAGAGCAAGTGACTCTCCTTGAAAGGCCTCTCAATTGGGAGACCTTTGCAGACCTGCCATTTGGGACCCGGCTTCTTTCTCCCCCCTTAGTCACTGAAGCCGACCTGGAGCTGTCGGGGTTGAAGACCTTGGAGCATGTGGCTGTGACTGTGAGCATCACCCATCCTCGCCGTGGCAATCTGGAGATCCACCTGCTCTGCCCCAGTGGCATGGATTCCCTAGTTGGGACAGCACGTAGCATGGACTCGTGAGTGTACTGTCTCAGAGGCAGGCAGTAAAAGGGAAGCAGGCCCCCCCAGCGTTGTGGAGCCGGGCATGCTGAAAGAGGGGTAAGATATTCGCTCAGCCCCCACCGGTCCAGATCAGTGGCCTGCATGGGAGATGCATTCTGAAGCCCAACAGAGTCTTTCTCTTGCAAAGGCAGAGGAGAGTCGCTGGAATCAGTAAGGGGCAGGGCCAAGGAGGGAAGCCCCCCTCCATCTTTCCCTAGGGGATGAGACCCTCCTCCCAGTCTACATGTCTTCTACAGAGATCCCACTGGCTTTGTGGACTGGACCTTCTCGACTGTGCGCTGCTGGGGCGAGGAGGCCCAGGGCACCTACCGGCTCACAATCCGTGACATTGGTGAGTTTCCTGTCCCTCAGCCTGTGCAGTGGTGAAGCAGTCCACTCCCACCCATTCCCCCCATCCTTTGTGACCCTCTTCTTATTCAGGCGATGAGATGCTGAGAGCAGGCAGGCTGGATCAGTGGCAGCTGACTCTCTATGGCTCTTCGTGGAACCCTGCTCAGATTCAGGAGCGGCAGAGGTGAGAGCACAGAGAGCAGCCAGCATCAGAGGGCAGGAATCCTCTTGGCAGTGGCCAGTATGCTTTGCTCTGTACTCTTGTTATCTTTCCCTGACACTAACGACATGCAATTGTGGCTTCTTTGCATGAAAGAGTTGCCAAATGTGTGACTTTCTGGAGGGAGAGGAAGCAATCATCTCCCCTAGGGGCTGCCAGTGGAGGGGGCAGAGGTGCCCATATTGCCCCTGAAGTGACTAACAAGGGCCCTCTCCCTGTGCAGGCTGCTGGAGAAGGCGATGAGTGGCCAGTTCCTGAACAAGGACTTTGCTTTGCCTTGTCCCCCGGGCCTCCAGATACCTGAGCAGCAATCCTACACCATCACTGCCAACACCCTCAAGGTGACAGCCTCTTTTTGCAGGCCTGGCTGGGTGGGGGGATGGAGGTCTGGTAGTGTTGAGAGAAGCTGCTAGCCATAATCAGCCATGGACACAGCCATCTTTGCAGGGGAGAAGGAAGCCCTTGGGTGGTGGGCAAAGTGTCTCCCACTTTGGGGAGGATTTTGACCTTGCTGCCCTTGCGGTGGAGGGTTCATGTGCTTTGCCTAAATCTTCCACTGCTTCCTTCCCTAGACCCTGATGCTGCTGGGTTGCTTTGCTCTCTTTTGGACCTTCTATTACATGTTTGAAGCATTCCTGATGTGCAACCATGTGGCCTTTGACATCCCAGTTCGCAGCCACAGGGCCACAGAGAGTCTGGAAGAAGGAGCTGTAATGGAGGACACCATTCCCCTGTTCAAGGAAGCAAAGGACAAGACCGGAGCCGAGCAGCTGGCCCCAGGCCTGCAAAGCCTGGAGGAGGCCTGGAGAGAGCATTGCTGAACCTTCTGGAGCAGGAGCAGTCTACCTCGGTCATGGCTTGCTGAGCATGCTAGTGCTGCCTCATTCTGTTCTGTGCTTCAGAGCTCAATTGGGAGGCCTCCCTGCCCCAGCAGCTCCCACGGAGCAGCTCAGCTTTTCTCTGACCTCTTGGCTGTGCCTATCCCCTTTTACCACAGCCCCTAACTGGCCAGGGGAGATTCCTGGGCCCCAGCTGGCCAGTGCAGAGCAAGAAGACCAGCCCAGCTGGAGAATGAGGGCCACAGGCCTGCAGAAGAAAGGCTGCTGCCGACCAGAACGGGGCTGTGGCCATGAACAGGGATGCTCTGTTCCTCACCATCACCCCCACCTGGCAGGCTCTTATTCTGCGAACTCACTGCCTTATCTTGTTCTGTTACCCCAGCTGGCTGTGCCCCCTGCCTGGAAGTAGTTCCAGATTTTGCCATGGCTCTTGTGCTTGCCTTGCCTGAGGAGCTGGGCAGACTGCTGGTTGCCGCTTGCTATGCTGGGAGCTTGCCAGAGGGCAGCAAGTTAGTTTTTCCACTGAGACTGCTGTGACTCCCTCTCTGGATCATTCTAGGGACTTGGCTTTCTCTCTCAAAGTCACCCTCGAGCTGGAGGACATGTCTTGATTTTTCTGATTTTGGATGGGCAATAGCCAGATTTTGCACTTTTCCAAAATAAACCCATTAAAATCTATCACTGCTGCTCCCTCTATGCATCACCTGTACCACCCAGGGCTTTGAGCCAGGAGGGGCAACCTGGTCCTTGCAGCTTGCTTACCCACCACCACCCATGGAGCTCCCATTGGTCTAGCCTGGCTGCCTCCTCACAATCTGGCCCTCATGGTATGGAGCTGCTGCTCTGGGATGTCTCTGGCCTGACCCTGTCATTCTCTGCCTCCCAGAATTGTCACAATTGGGGCATTAGGACTGGCCCTGGCAAAGTCCTTTCTTCCTGCAGAGCAACCCAACTCTTCAGTGGGTATGGGAGAACAGCCCTTGAGCATCCTTTCATGCTCTTCGTATCCAGCTGTTCTGTTGGCTAAAGCTTTTCCTACCATTATAGGAATATAAGCTTTTCCTACCATTATAGCAGTTGCAGAGTAGAAGAAAGTCAAATTGTAGCAAAGGAACCTAAAAGTTTCATAGTTTTTAATCTGATGAATGAAAAAAATACAAAAGAGTAGCCTCTGTTCCGCACTCCTAGCAGTTTGTCAAGAGGAGGCCCCTTTCCTTGGGCAACTTCAGCCAAGTTCGGTTCTGCAGCTGGGCAAAGGTTTTTGACAGCACCAGGATGTGTGCCATGGCCAAAGCAGGCTGGGGGTGTGTGGGGTGGGTGGATAAGTGGGGAGCATGCAGAGGCCGGCGGCTCTGGAGCAAGTGGGCTGCCTAGCCGGCCATCGCTATGCAGCAACAGCAGCATGAGTCCTTGGGCACAGTGCCCCTTCTGGGACCTGCTTAGGGAGCAAGGTGGGAGGTCCCCCTGTAGAATACCCCTTGCGGCAGCAGCAGCAAGGGGCAGAGTTTGCCAGGCTGTTAGCAAGAGCGGGAAGGCCAGCTTGGAGGGGGCAGCACAGCAGCTAGCTTGGGTTTAGCTGATGATCTGCCGGGGTCGGCCATAGCCTGTCATGCCCGCCTGTGATGCCCCCTGGTTGGAGCCCATCTGCAAGCCGATCACATTCTTGCCCTGCTTCAGCTGTCTCTCAGAGAAGTCCCGCTTGTTCTCCTGGGCCTTCCTGGGGAGGGAAAAGGCAAGTTCACAATGGAGCAAGAGCATTTAGCATTGAGTAATTGCCGTGGCAAATGCTGCTGCCTCCAGTGTGCTCAGCAGACTCAATTTCTGCTTTCCTAGCACAAAGGCAGTATCTGCCACTAGAAATGGGCAGGGGGGATTGCTTCCCACAAAGGAAGATCACGATTCAAGGAAGCTTCACCCTGTTAAATGCACCCTCTGCAGAGAAGGTGCCAGTAGAGACTCTCCCAAAGGGTTGAATTTTAGGGCATTGGGTAGCTCACATTACTCTGGTCAAAGCCAGCTCTCAGGTGCATCTCCTGCTGCCACTTACTTCATGAACCATGAGGGGTCTCCACGATAATGCCCATCGTTCTTGGTCACCGCTAGGCTGCCTAAGGCCATCAGAGTCCGTTGGACAGCTGCCATATCCTTGGCTGGAAATAAAGCATAGCTGGGCTGAGCCCCACTTTGCAAATCTCACCAAATTCCATGCATTTCTCGGGAGGGAGCAACCAACCCTGGAACAGCCCTCCAGTAAATACGTGCCAGAACCTCCCAGTGCAGCCTTTGGAGATGAGGCTACCTCTGTTTGGAAAGCAGTCCTCCCTTATTAACCAGGCTTGCCAGAAAAGGGACTGTGTGTCTCTAATTTAGCACCCTGTTTCTGCTGCTACTTCCATCTCTGCCTCTTCTTGCTGAACATGGAACCAATGGGGACCTTGGCCACTCTGGAAAATGGACTCCTGAGTGCCAACCTTGAATTCTGGCTCTGAAGCAATCAGACAAAGCTTGCCTCTCCCAGACCACAGCCCCCCACCTTCAAAGAGATCCACTGTCTGGAACATGTCTGTCTTCACCACCCCATAGTCCTCTGCTGCCTTCAGGAAGTGGGAAATCTGCTCCATCTGCTTGAAGACCATGCTGGGAGGAGGATCTGGGATCTTCACAGGATTGGAGCCACTGGGATGAAGGCTATTGACCAGCTTCCCAAGGACCTGTCAGAGGACCAAATGAGACCTGCAGCTTTAGACCAGAGCCCAAAGATAAGGAAAGGAGCACCCCAAGTCTGCTCCCTTCCAGGCTAAAGGAGGCCCTGTCTTCTCTAGTTGCTGTGCATGTGAAGTCTATGCCTTTCAAAGGGCAGAAGATGCTCCATTCCAGCTCCCAAACCTTCCTGGAGCCACTGACAGCTGAGCCAAGCCAGAAGGCAGAGTGCTGAGGTGCCCCAATACTTACAATGCCATTCTTCAGCCAGACTTGGAAGCCCAGCCTCCCATGTTCAGGGTGCCCCACCTCATCCCCACACTGGGCCACCACCCACTGGACCAGGCGCTCTTCCAGATCATCATCATATTTCTTCTCAATCTTGGCCTGGACATCTCTGCTCAGCCCAAAGGAAGGCCCCTTGTTTGCCATCTCTGCAGGAGAAGGATCTGGGAGAGAAAGCAGGGCAGTGAGGCTGAGGCAGCCAGGCTCTTCTAGCAGGTCCAAACATGAGAACAGCAATGGAAGGCAGGCAGGCAGGCGGCAGATGGGTGATGGGAAGCCATGCAGGAACAGGTTTCCATTGGTTCCCCTAGACCTGTCCCATTGTCCTATAGGCATGGTGGGGCCCAGGGACACAAAGGTTCCTGCCTCGTCAGCCCACTTCCTCTTGCACCATTCCACCCACTTGGCTAAGCAGGGAGATTGCCCAGGTTTCACAAAGTCTCCTCTGCTGCTGAAGCACAGGTGCTGTGTCTGTCTCATGTTTCCTTGCTGGCTAGCAGGAAGACACAACTTGGAGGTCCACCAGTTTTGTGCAAACTGGCAACCTACTAGGTCCCTTGGCTTTTGTGCCTTTTCTTAACAGAGAGAGGTGCAAAGCACTGGCAGCAACAAACGGGAGCTGGATCCATCCCAAGAGATGTCCCTCATCCTGGGCTTTCAGCCATGATGGCATTAGTCAATCTCAAGGGTCCACTGCTGACCAGAGGTCTTTGCTGAGGCAGCTGCCTTCCAGGTCTCACCCCTGGCCCAGGCAAGGAGGCTGAAGCAACATTTCCAGTTTGGAAGTCCCAGATCTCGAGCATCAGAGGGGTGCACAGGAACAGGCGACAGTGTGGGGCACAGCATTCAGAGTTGGGAGAAGCAGGCATTTCCAGCCACCCTCATGCTCAGACCAGGAAAGTGTAGTGCAACACATCTGCACATCTCAGCTGAGCCCCAATCTGGCTGCTATGGGATCCAGATGAGCCACAGCTTTGCAACCATCCTTCCACTCCTGCCTGGGAGCAGATCTCCAGAGGCTTTCATGCCACCACGCCCCAGCCTTGGCCTACCAGGAAGGCAGCTGCTTGTTAAATCCTGCCTGCCCTCCCCAGCCTCTGTTTCAGAGCCTCCATTCCCCCCAAAGTGTCGAGTGAACCCACATATCCCTGTCTCCCAGCCAGGGCAGTGCCTCTTGGCCAAGAGACCCAGATAATCTAAGCACATCCTGGAGAGATTTCTTGTGGCCATGGCAAGCCAGGCTGGGCTGCCTTCAAAGCCATTCAGAGACATCTCAGGCAGCACCAAAAAAGCCTCCACCCAAAGCCATCACCTTGGTGAGAGGGCAATATATAAATTTAATAAAGAAAATGCCTAAACACTAGAACCTTCTGCCCTTCACCAGTCTGCAAAGGCAGTCCCCCATTGCCAGGAGTCCCACTGCCCTCCCACTTGCCACCCTTTGCCTCCTGAGCCAACCCCTGGCTTTGCCATGCCTTCTCTCTCCTGGCAGGTCAGATGCTCAATTTGGAGCTGAGCTAAGAAGCCTTGGGAGTCATTCAGACCAGTGAAAGGTCCATCACCCTTACCCTGCCTACCTCAGGGGCCCTTCTAGATAGTTTGAGTTTGGCCACGCTCCCTTGGGCAAAGTGGCCCAGATCCCTGTAAAGGCAGCTCCTGCCAAGTCAGCTGCCAGCCCAATTGCCCTTCCCAGGACCAGGGAGGCACTCACAGTGGTGGCAGCTCCGAGGATCCCCAGACGCTGGTCTGCCCAGGACTCTGCAGCTGGAGGTGGCTGGGTGGGGGGGCTAAAAGGCTCCGGCCCATGACATCACCAGCCCTCCCCCTCCAGCCCAGGAAAGCAAATCCTCGGTGGCTGAAGCCATGCACCATATTTGGGGAAAGACTCCAAAGTCGGCCAGAGAGGAGCTGCCTGAAGACATTCTCAACATGCCTGAGTCCCAGCAGAGCCAGTCCTTTTTAGGCAGGGCTTTTCCTGGCAAAATGGTCAGCAAGATGGGCCAGCCTTGATTTCACTCTGCCTTCCAGATGAGGTCACCCAGAGGAGTTGGGGGAGGACCCAGGCCAACAGGCCATTCATGGGCTTATTACAGCTGACCCTTAAAAACAAGGCAGGCTGTTTTGCCCAGCAAAGAAATTGGGCGGCCTGGAGAAGAGGGGGCTGAGCATCTCATGTGGAGTCTGTTCTTTGGAGACTCCCCCCAATCTTGGAGAAAAGATGGGAAATTGCTCTTCCTGCCCAAACAGCAACTGCTTCCCACACCTCTCCCAGCCTCCATATTCAGAAAAAGGCAAAGCAAGGCAAGGCCAGGACATCTTTTATCGCTTGCACTAGGCAGAAGGATCTGTAGAGACCAAAATGCTTATTTCCTTCAGCAGCACTTTATATCAAGAACCATTTCAAAGGAAAACCATCTCAGCCACAATCCAAAACCAGGAATGGACAACATGGAGGAAAGCCTGATCTTCTTTGAGCTGCGAAGGGGAACACTCAGCTCTGCCTCCCCCTCCCAGACTGGCCCTTTGGATCTTCTCCTGCCCCCTTCCCTATGCACAGCCCTTGCCTTAGGGTGACTCTCTGCAGAGGCTCCTCCCTGGAAACATGGGTTAGCTTGCGTGTGTGGGGCAAACCAGGAAGGTGCCCCAGGCCCACTCAGCCATGCAGGCTTTCAGCCCCTCTAACCCAGAGGGGAAGGAGGAGACCCACTAGCTGCTTCCTCCCCATAGGCAGCAAAGCACATTGTGCCCAATGTGCTGGAGGAGGAGGAGGTGCTTCTGCCTGGCTCTGCTGCTGCTGGCAGGCAGAGGGTCTGAGTGGCCAGCCTTCCCTGTGCAGTGAAAGAAGGCAGCTGCATTGCAGGGGAGGGCCCTTTGGGGGGATCAATGCAGGCACCAAGGAGAGCCATGTCAGTTTCCCAGCGCTGCCCCTGCCTGTTGCTGCTCTGCTCTATGCCTCTTCCCAACTGGCAATGCTGAACCCAACAGAAGGGGCTTTTCTCTCCACCCCCAGGCTTTGCCACAGGGAGGGAGCTTTGCTGATGGCTGATGACCTCCAGGCAGAGACATAACCCAGGTGGCATTTGAACACATCCCCTGGGCCTTTGGGGTCCACTCTCAGAGGCTCAGGACAGGACGGTCCTCGGATAGGTCCTCATGAACGTCTCTCCTTTGAGGCATTTGTGAGTGGGGGAGCACACAGCTGTGTCCCCAGCACCCTCCAGGTACCAGCAGAGACCTGTCCCAAGGAAGATCTCTGGCTTCTCTGCCAAGGAGGCACCACTCAGAAGACGTAAATCTTGTCACGCTGGACACAATCGAGGTCATCATCCAAGGTCAGAAGAACCTATGGGAAAGGGAAGGCAGCACCAGATGCAGGAAGCCCTTCTTGAGGCTGCTGTAAGGGAGGACAGGTGTGGACGCTGTCCTCAGTCCCCTCTGCTGTGCTCTGGGGGGAGGGGGCCCTTTGCAAGAGTCCCCTGGAGCACTTTCCCAACAGAAGTCCAAAGCCTGCCCCCCAGCTGTGGGCAAGTCACATTTTGCTTTAGAGCACTCTTTTCTTTCTACACCAATGGTTCCCTTTGTGTGCATTCTCCCCCAAAGAATTCTGACAAAGGGAACCATCTCAGCAGCCCCAAATTATGACATTTCCAAGGAAATGGCTCAGATCAGCCTCTGGGCTGGAGGGAAGGAAATGCTGACCATGGAATCAGGAAGTGCCAGCCTGGGCCAGCCCCTCTGCCAGGAGCCCAGAGCTTCTCCCCACACCTCTCCCAAAGGGAACCCCACAGCTATCAGGAAAGGACACCTCAAGACTGATCTGGTGATGAGGACACAATGCTTTTGAGCCCCAGGTCTTCAGGTGCTGGGCTTTAGGCCACCATAGGGACTGTCTGTGCTACTCCCCCAACCCCGACCAGGGCAGCCAAGGTGGCTGGAGACACATACCAGGAAGGAGCCAAACATTGCAATGGAGGAGAGGAAGTGCCAGATGTCATGGTCATCAAAAAAGCCCAGCAGGATACACTCTCGGTTGTGCTCTCGAGATTCGGCTGGAGTTTTCTATGGAGATCAGGGACCAACCTCTTTGCAAGGGCTGGGAGGGCAGTGGGACAAGGTAGCCCCACCCTGACAGACCAGGCTAAGCTCAGGGCAGGTGGCTTTGGGAAACAGGCATTTGTCATGAGCACTCACACAACCATTTAACCCCATCCTTCTGAATTAGCCCTTTTTCTGAATTTGCACAGCGCAGCTTGCAAAAGTTCAGGCATCGCAGTGAACTGAAGCTCAGACTGAGTCTCCCAAGAGTGAAACCCAGCTCTGCCTCGCCTGGATGCAAAAGCAGCCTCAAGATATCCCGGCTCCTTTGGCAGCTAAGAGGGCTGCAAATGTGCTCCCTGCTTGGTCCAGGGAGGGAGGAGACTCACCTGCCAGGTGCTCAGGCCCTGGAAAAAGAAGAAGAGGGCAAAGCCCCACACTATGGAGGTGCAGATGATGCAGAGCAGGGAGATCAACAGCAGGCGCTCACCACTCCGAAGCTGTGGGGGAGGGGAGCAGTCAGGGGATTGTCTGGGGTCCTGGGGGAGCCCCACATCCTCTAGAGGGAGAAGCAACCCACTGACACTTTCCCAGCAGCAGCCAGGAAGCTGATAGTACCTTCATGATGATGTAGAAGGCAAAGTAGAGCAGCAGGTTGCAGATGCCGATGGCCAGCAGGTAGGAGGCGAAGTCATTGGGGCGCATGATCAGGCCATAGGCTGCCCTGCAGGGGGAGGAAGGGGGTCAGATGCAACACCGGCCCCAAGCCAGCACCAGCCTGCACAGCTGGATAACCTAACTTTAAGGTTAATCCCAGGCAGCTAAGACAGGTTTCCAGACCCAAATGCAGCAGGAAGAAACCACCCTACGAAGCAGCTGCTCACACCCCAAAGGTGAGCAGGAATTCTGGAGGGGGCCAGACAGAGGGTGGCTGAGAGAGCCTCCTTGTCCTGGCCCCTTGCCTGCTCCTCCAGCTCCTTCACTGAGGGCTGAGCTCAGCTGCAGAGCATCTCTGCCCAATAGGTGGCCCCTCTCCAAGGGGGCATCTTCTGCCCAACTGCTCTTACTCACAGGGACCAATTGATGAGGTTGCCCATCACCAGCAGCACCATCCGATCCTGGGGACAAAGCAGTGGGCAGGGAGAGGTTGGTAAGGCCTCCAGAAAGACAGAATCCTTTGAGAGGGAGGGGACAACCCCCACTCACCATATACATGGGCCCACTGCACTGCCGGATGCAGTCAGTGTAGAGCACGTGAAAAATCCTGCGCCAGGTACCAGAATCTGGAGGGAGATGGAGATGCTGAAGCCCCCTGGAGTGGGACTGCACTGGGGCTGGCATTGGCAACCCCCTGGGCAGTCCCATCCAGCCCCCGGGAGCTTGAGATGGAGAACTGGCAGCTGCTCTCCTGGGTCCCTGGCCAGGCCGGGACCTGTGCCTGCTCACCCAGTTTCCAGCGGCCCATGTAGTACAGCTGGGTGCTGAGCAGCAGTGTGGACAGGATGTGGATGACCGAGAAGACGATCCAGAAGGCCATGTTGCCTTTGCCAAAGACCTGGGAGGCCAGAAAGCACTTAAAAGCTAGAGCTGGAATGGCTTGAAGAGGGGATGAGGCAGACCTCTTTGGGGAAAGGAAAACTCTTTCCTCGAAGCTGCCCCCCATGGAGAGAGAAGGAAAGCAGCATCCCCTGTGTGAGGGACAATGGGGTGGATGCGATCCCCTCCCAGGGCTGCACTTCTTCAGAGCAACCAGAAGGTTCTGCTCTCCTAGACTGAGATCACCACCACCTCCCTCGGCCTTTCCAAAGAACTAACACCCATGGGAGAGCAGAGGCTCAGAGGGCTGCCACAGGTCCTGGAGGGCTCCGCTCGTGCTCACTCACCACCCCCACGACTGAGAAGAAGATGATGATGGCCAGGCAGGCGTATGCGCTGTATGCACTGGCATTGATGTCAGGGTGCCGCTTCTGATACAACTTCAACATGCAGAGCCCGGCAATCATGTACATGAACGATGTGTCTGCCAGGCAAGAGCCACAGCTGAGCATTGGGAAGCTGCTCTCTGCACATGTGCAGGAAAGCTCTGCCTGGCTGAGCTGTGGAGACAGCTGTGGAGACAGGCCTTGGCAGCTGGATGAGGTTGCCTGCCCAGGGACAATGCGGGTGGCCATCGCCCTGCCACCAAGCACCACTCACCAAACTGGAAGTTAGTATAATTAGGGCACACGTGGTAGCAGGCACTCAGGAGACCTTCCATCATGAGGGCGGTGCCCATGGCGTAGAAGAGGCCAAAGTGTTTGGGAATGCCGCCTTAGAATTTCCCTTCTCAGATAATTCCCATACCTGAAGTGTTGATGGTGAAGACTGGACAGTCATGGAACTGATAA
>JANHZU010003071.1:360304-376734 GCA_032468055.1 Acrochordus granulatus | reverse complement strand
ACGAGTGAGAGTCTTCACAGACATCTTCCCAGCATGTGTTCTTCCCACCCTCTAATGTGGAGGGTGCCCTTCCCTGCCTCTCAGGGCTCACAGTGGTTTGCCCATGAGCAGTCTGCCTAAATTGCTCTGCAGCTCTAAAGAACTATCTGATTATGGCAGGTGCAACTGCCAAATTGGGTGGGGAGTTGTTATAGTGACACTGCTCCTGTCTGGGGTTTGGGACTGTGGGTGATCCAATCACTTGTTAGTCCTTTAAGCAGAGACTGTCCTGTCTTTCTGAGGCTGAGAGTCATCCACCATGGTGGCTTCCTCTTTCTACAATGGCTTCTTATTCTACTTATTTCACAAGCAGGGTGCTGTGAGTGTGAGAAATCAGGGCTTTCTCAGCTTGGCCATGTGCATATCTGCATCCAGCTGGCCTAGACTCCCTCAGAAGCCTTTGCAAAGGTGAAGGGCGTAAGTAAAGACTTCTCAAAAGCAAGGACAGGATGTTTACAAGTTGCTTGTTGCCAAAAATCTTTGGCGTGTTTCCAGACAAAATGGTCCAGTTGCAGAAGTGCTCCTTTGTGTGCCCCCCCCGATGGAGGCTCACCCTCCTCCCTAGCAGCATCCACCCAGGCAGGCTAGGTGCTCTCTTCCTTGGGGGTTGAGGCTTTGGCTAAATCACTCACCCCAGCATCCTGACATCTGAAGGACAGCTTTAGGCCAGTTCTCTCCTCAAGGCTTTATTAAAGGACTGCTTTGAGATCAGCCCAATGGCTACATCTGCTCCCCTGTGTCTTTGGTCAAAGGCACAAGGAGGAGCTTCATGCCATGCACTCCCCAAAGCACTCTCTCACACAGACCGAGTCTTTGCTGAGCTTGGTCACTTTCCTCTTCTCTGTCCTGTTGCATGTTGTGTGGTACCCAGCTTTTCTGCTTCCTCTCTCCTCTGAGAGGCAGCTGTGGGCTTCACTGCCTGCTTCCTGGGCAGCAGAGGACAAGTATAATCCTTATTGGCCTTGGTTTATTTTGTCTTCTGCCTCCTCTGACATACTTGCCCATCAGTGTGAGATGGGTTCATTGGGGGGTCTTCCGTAAACCTCCCAAAGCCTTCTTCACCCTGGGCAAGGAACTGATTGTGTCATGATGTCAGACTTTGTTTGATTGTGTCTGATTGTGTCATGATGTCAGACTCCGCCACTGGCACAGTAAATGGAGCAGCTTGGGTTCTATTGCTTCCCCTGTGGGGGATCAGCATCTAAAAATACAGAAGTGCCCTGTGAGAACATCATTCTTGTGTAAAAAGGTTTATCTTTTTGGTGATTTCCCCACCCCCCATCTTTTCCCATAAAGCCTGGCAAGGCAGAGACGGAGGCCAGTTGAGATGGAGGACTGCTCAGGTACCTGAAAGTGCCTGTAGGCAGCCTTGCAGCTGGGCTGGCTGCAAATCTGAGTGTTCAGCAAGTAGTATTTCTCCAAATAGGAGGGAATCCTTTGCTGTAAATCTGTCTTGCTCTTTGCACTGACTGTGTTGCAGGTGATTTGGGAAGAAACGTGCTGTCCTTCAAGGAAAGTAGTCCTGCTATTTATCCTGACAGCAGTTTCGGCTGGCAATTTCACACCATCTCCTTCCATGGTTTGCCTAATAAATGTCCCCATAGGTCAGTTTCCAGCATTCACCCAGAATAAACATCTAATCCTCCAGTAATCACTTTAATTTCTCCTGGGTCTCCTTCAGATCATTTGGTGGCTCATGGACGAATGGCTGAAAAAGAAGCTCGGAAGAAGTTTAAGCAGATAGTAGCAGCTGTACACTTCTGTCACTGTCATAACATTGTCCACAGAGACCTGAAGGCTGAGAATTTGCTTCTGGATGCAAATCTGAACATCAAAATAGCAGGTGATGCATTGTAATTTGGACTTTCAAAACACTTTTGATAAAGTTCTCTAGTTCCCCAGCAAAATGAGTGGCCCTTTCATGAATCAGGAGGTAGAGAAAGTTCAAGAGAGAGAGTGAACTAAGGAATAGTCCTTGCAACAGAGACAGTAAAACAAGATTTGCATGGAATGGTTGCATTGCTGACAGCAGATAATTATTTAGCATGGTTGAGGCAGAAAGGGATAATGAAGAGTTCCAAAGCATCTCCAGAATAGATCAGTGACATTACAGTGGGAAATCCAGTTCAGCATAAAGCAAGTATAAAATCACTTTGGGATGATTGTGTCCATAGGCTGATGAAGTCTCAACCACCGTTTCTGATCAGGACAGGGAGCTTGAGGATTGTGGTGAACAGCTCAATGGAAATTGGTGGACACTCAGGCATGGCATTTCTTGCTAGACAATGGGTCTCTTTAACCTTCTCTATTCCACTAATGTCTACCTGTTGTTGTGTTATTGTGCAGGATATTAGGAAACAGACACTTTGGTGGAAAATCAGTAGTGTGACAGGCTCTTCTTGTCTTCCAGATTTTGGGTTCAGTAATATCTTTACTCCTGGTCAGCTGCTAAAGACCTGGTGTGGAAGTCCTCCTTATGCTGCCCCTGAACTTTTTGAAGGGAAAGAGTATGATGGGCCAAAAGTGGACATTTGGGTACGTGGCAAAGATGTTCTCTTCTCTGTTAGAATTAGCATTGTCTGGACTAAAGGGAAACTTTGTGTTCACTTAGCCAGCATTTCAAACTTTTGTATTCAGCTGAAATCTTTGCTTTGGCCTTTTTAGGAATAGCGTCCTCTGGCCATTGGTATATTTCTTCCTCTGACAGTCTGCCTGTTGGCTTCCTTCTACACTGTCCTAAAGGGGGACTGACCCCTTTGAACACTGCTTTTTTTCAGAGCCTTGGCGTGGTGCTCTATGTCCTGGTCTGTGGGGCCCTGCCTTTCGATGGCAGCACGCTGCAGAATCTGCGTGCAAGGGTGCTGAGTGGAAAGTTCCGCATTCCATTCTTCATGTCAACAGGTACAGAGTACTGGGAGGGGGTTGTCTGGATGTCGGCTGTGGCTTCAGCACTGGGATGCTCTGGCTACTTAGCCATGTTTGGATGATGATGTATGCAGGCAAGCACTAGAGGAACTGGGTTTGGCTTCTTTGTGTCTATTGAATAAAGCACCATGGCCCTAAAAAGCATGTACCAAGAAAACAGATATCCTCTTACACCCCATCCACATTATTTGGAACTTGCTTCCTCCCAGGTTAATAATGTGCTACTACAGTAAGCAACTTTCTTGGGATAAGCACATTTGAACTTAGAAGAGCACAGTATTCTTAAAATTCAGAATGATCCAACCAGCCTATTTTACTGGGGAAAATAGCTCTTTCAAAGCATCCCATTTTGGGCCTTTTTCTGCACTGGTATTCTTTTAGTCACTTTTACTTCAATGGGAAAGCTCGGCAATGGTTTCTCTTGTCCCAGTTTTACATACAGAAGTTTTTTTAATGCCCAACATAATATTACCTTCCTTCCCTTGAGATCTAGAGTTAGCTGCGTTCTTCAGCTGCTAGAGTGAGCCATTCTTGGATCTATTTCCCTATCCACAACCAGCAGACTGAACCTCTCTCTAAACATAGATGCTTCAGGCAGGCTTAGGTGATACCAGTTTAGAACTTTGTGGCCTTTTTTTGTCATCCCCTGCTTCATGGAATTTTTGTGGGAAAAATGTAGGTGAAGCATTTGGGAAAACACAGGATGGATGAGAAGTCAACCTCCTGTACAGTCTGTGACATGAAGAAAGAGAAGAAAAAGGAAGACTGGCCTGCTGGACTAAGGTTCCCTTTTACGCTAGCTCAGAGTCCATCCTTCTTGGGGTTCTTGAAAGACAATCAGCAGTGAAATAAATGCAGAACTAGGATTAGATGTGGGCTATTTAAAAGAGGCTTCGCTCCCTGGGCAGTCCTTTCTTGGTGCCCTGCAGCAGCTGATTTGGCTGTTGCATTCTGGTGCAGTAGCGATTCAGGATGCCTACCCATTGCAATAGGAAGGCAAGGTGTGGATCAATTCATGTTCTTAGAACCACATTAAGTCACAAATCATATGGTCAAGGAGAGGCCCTGGGTGTGCCTTTGGGGATACAGGAACACCCTGTTGTGCCTATCCTCTGGTGACATCCCAGTACTTTAGCCCGAGTTTCTGTCTTGCAGAATGTGAACATTTGATCCGCCACATGCTGGTGCTAGAGCCAAGCAGACGGCTTTCCATGGAGCAGATCTGCAAGCACAAGTGGATGAAACTTGGGGAAACAGACCCTGAATTCAGTACTGTGAGTAAATTCATTTTACTGACTTTCATAAAAAGAGTAAGTATAAAAGAGGATAGGTTTAGAGAATTACTGGTCAGGTCAGCACAAAGGGAATTTTTAAAGGTAGGTACAGCCATAGACAAGATGCATATTTATAGCCTCTGTGCAAGGGAAAGGAGAGGGAAGATGAGGGAAGGAACTGTGGTTGATTCCCTGCCATCCTTGCTTTAACATCTCTCAGCTTTATGCTGTATCTTCTTTTGGACTGGGACATCACCAGGAGAAGCGTGAAGTCTTGCTTGGCCTGTTCATAAGCAGCTACTTCCCTTCCCTTTTAACATTTGTATTTTTTCTTGTTCTGAAAAAATTCTGTGCTTTCCAGTTGATAGCAGAATGTCAGCAGCTGAAAGCTGAGAGGCAAACGGAGCCCCTGAATGAAGAGGTGCTGCTGGCCATGGCTGAGATGGGGTTGGATAAGGAGCACACCCTCCAGGTACCAATGTCACCAGCCTTTCTGGGACCTTGGCTCTTTTTTGGGACAGGAAAGAGTGACATGTTGGTTTTGGACCTCCTAGTCATTGAGGACAGATGCCTACGATCACTACAGTGCAATCTACAGCCTTCTCTGTGATCGCCAGAAGAGGCATAAAAATCTGCGTATGTCTGCCCTGCCCTGCCTTCTGCGGACTGTGACCTTTCCAGCACCAGCCAGTGTCCAGGTCAGTCTTGGGTGAGAGGCAGCTCCACTGCTTGACAGGCAGGACCCCTTGTCCTCCTCCATATGGCATCTCAGTTACTTGGGGGCTTTTGAACAGGAGCTTCCTATGAACTAGAAATGACTGCTCTTGGTCTGGCTTGGCAGGTGGATGTGTGTTGAGGGGTAAGACCATCATCCATCAGGGTTTCCTTTCTGCCCTCTCTGGATAGTAAAAGAGCCCTTCTGTGCCTAGGTCTGGGGCAGGCAGGTGCTACTATAAGGCGCAGCCAAGTGAAAGCAAGCTGGGTATCATGTAGGACTTCACTGGGATGGATGGAAAGTGTCCTGCAGAGGAGCATTTCTTAGTCAGTGCCAAACTGATGCAGCATCCTCTCTGAGAATTCCTTTTCACCCTGGTGGAAGTGACCGTGATCAAATTGGACAGATGCAGATTGGCCCTCCTCCTTCAGACAAGAGGCAAGCCCCAGCCCTCTCTCCAGAAAAAGAGGGAGGACGTGGAGAAGAGTTTTGCTACCTTAGATTATCTCATTTAAAAGAAGGAGACTGACTTCAGTTCTGATGGTGTCACTGTAACCTTCCTTCTCATAATTACTATTAACCAGAGCTCTTGGATGTTTGTTTCCAAGTCCAGACTGAGTTCTCAGTTTCCAGAACACAGTCCTCCTGAGCAAGGTGACTCTTGCGCTAGTAGAGGATGTGGTGGTCGGGGGTGGAACCTGGGCCAAGCCTGCTGTTGGTGGCAGAGCAAGAAGGGTGGGCTCTTCTCTTTCAGGGCATTCAGAATTTGGGTGATGGATCTGCTTTACAGACAGAACGTGCTGGCAACTCAGTGAGCCTCAGTGTCCCACAAGTGCAGCTCATCAACCCAGAAAACCAGATAGTTGAGGTAAGGACCTTTCCATTCTGAGCTTCTTCCCAGGGTCCCTCCTTCTTCTTCTGGAGGCTTGTGCACTTCTCCTCCTGGGGTCTTTCTGTTTCAGACTGATGGCACCATGAACCTGGACAGTGATGAAGGAGAAGAGCCATCTCCTGAAGCTCTGGTCCGTTACCTCTCCATGCGAAGACACACTGTTGGTGTGGCTGATCCTCGGTGAGCTTTGCTACCCCCATCCCCTTCACTTTCCTCTAAGTAACAGTTGTTTACTAGGAGGCATATTAGTAGTCTGCTTCTCAGCAAATTCTGCCAGCAGTTTGGCCAGGAAACTGAAGCCAAAACGCAGAAGTACCAGGACCCCCAGTAGTGTCTTGCATCCGGGGTTCTGAGCTCTGACCTCTTTATGTTGCAGCACTGAGGTGATGGAGGATCTCCAGAAGCTGCTCCCAGGTTTCCCACGAATCACCCCACAGGCTCCATTCCTGCAGGTGGCCCCAAATGTGAATATGGTAGCCAACATGCTTCCCATGCAGCACTTACAGCCAACCGGCCAGTTGGAGTACAAGGTACCTTCCCCTTCCTCTGTGTGTCTCAGCCCCATAACCTCAAAAGGCTGCTGAAGAGCGTGGGCACAGGAGCCCCCAATTCGCCCTGACCCTGGCCTTGGCCTTGCCTTTGTGAGAGGCAGCCAAGCAAAGAGCTGCTGTGACAAAAAGATTTGTTGCAGGAGCAGTCCTTGCTGCAGCCACCAACACTTCAGCTGCTGAATGGGATGGGACCACTGGGGCGCAGGGCCTCTGACGGGGGTGCCAATATCCAACTGCATGCACAGCAGCTCCTGAAGCGCCCTCGAGGCCCGTCTCCTCTTGTAACCATGACACCAGTAAGTCCCTATATTCTTATGGGCATTTCTGCATATGTGGATTACAAGAAGGGCTCAGTGGCTGTGCTTGCTTGTCTCAGGGGACAGAGGCACACGGTCATGTGTGTGGGAGGTGTTTGAATTGGGGGGAGGACGGTGTTTCCTCCTGTTTCTGCCCAGAGCTCAGCTAAGAGCTGGTCTGGGGGGAGGCTGGTTAGCTTTGGCATTGTCCTCCTTCACTCCTTGGCAGTGAAGCTCACTGGAGCCACTCTATCTGGGGACAAGCTTCTTCTTCTGTCTTGCCTTTCTTCCGGGGTCTTCCTTCTTCTCTTCAAAGGCAGACTGTTGGAGAACTTTTGGCTGAGCTCAGCTGTGATCTTGTCTCCCTTCAGGCAGTGCCAGCTGTAACTCCTGTGGATGAGGAGAGCTCAGATGGGGAACCTGATCAGGAAGCTGTGCAGAGGTAAGCCTGGCAGTCACTCTGCAGCAACTCCTGATGGCTTCTGCTTGTCTTTGCTTCTCTGGGAGGTGCTTTTTGGAGTGGATTCTGCTATGCCTAGGAATTGCCCTGTGCGCATGCACTTTTTCTCTCTCTCTCTCTAACTTGTTTGCACTGACTGGATGGGCAGGTGGAGCTCAGCTGTAAGTATAACATTCATTTGCCCTGCTGGTGCCCAGCTGCATCTCTTTCCCTGGCCTACAGCTAGACTGATTTGTTGATCGCTTCCTTTCAGCACTCTTCTTGTAGCTCATGCCCTGGGAAAGACCAGCAGTGGTCTTGATTGCAGATTCCCAAAGGAATATTATTAGCCTGTTCCAGTAGAAACAAGAGACACTGATTGAGATGAGCTGCTGCAGAAATCAAATGAGTAATAACTCCCCCGGATCTTGCAGCATTTTAAAGGCACATTGGCACTTTACAGCATAAGTATCTGAGGAAATGGGCTATAGTCCACATAATGTTTGGTAAGTCTTTAAGGTGCTCCAAGATTTGGTGTTAGTTTGGATTGCAGCTCTGTATCTTCTGCTGAGCATCTCTTGCAATAGTACCTTACTGGACGAACTCCCAGACAACTTGGCCTGCACTTAGGTCAGATACTGCTTTGGAACCAGGCTATTCTTTTCCTGTGGGAGCAGGGAACTAAATGGTAAGGGATGTCATCAGAGCATGATGGAGCTTTTTAAGACAGGCCACCTTTACAGCCCTCTCCACTCTTGAAGGCCTGTCAAGATGCAGAGGCTGCCTGGCTGTTGGCCCTGTTGATGATCAGGGAGATGTAGAGGAAGAAATGTCCTTCTGATGAGGCTATCTTGGTTGCCTGACCTCAGAATGGGACCAGAGTGAATGAAGCTTTGGTCCATGTGAGCAGAACATACCTGACCAGCAAATTCTCTCCAGGAACTTAGTAGAAAGGATCTTTCTTACTTCTCACTCTTTAAGAAAAAGCTGGAAATGCTTATACCATGCTTTACTTATCATCCATCCCACCCCCACCACTTTTGCAAAGATCTTCTCAGATTTTTTTTAATCTCCCATGAGAACATGCAAGATCTAGGCAATTTTTAAATCATAAATGAGAAATTTTTGATGGTTCCCATGACATCACAGAAAGGGGCCTGTGGGCTGAACATGTTGCTGACTCTTGTCCTAAATAACAAGATGGTGAACAAATGTTGAGTTCTCCTTTGAGCAGGCCCTTGCTCTGTCCTGAGCCACAGACCTTCTTCCCCTTCTTCAGCCAGTTGTGTCTCTTGCTGAGCAAAGGAGCAATCAGCCACATGAGCTGAACTCCTTCAGGTCTCTATTGCATACTGTTAGAGCAATGCTGTCTGGCTTCTTACTAATCTCATAAATGATTGTGCCATGCCAGGTGGTTGCTCTAGAGCAATGTCTACCCTTCTTCCCCACCTGAACCTGATGGGTTAGGGTTAGCTCTCTTCTTGCCCCAGAGGCTTAAAACAGTCATTCAGAGCAAGCAGCAGCTCAGGACCTCCAGAAAATGGCCATCTTCTCCCCAAGCAGAATGGGGCAGATGCTGGCCTGCATTCTGGCCACGAACTTCCCTCTAGCCTACAAACTCTTCTGCTTTTTCCTGGAACATCTGGATGTGTGTGCGTGTACACGCACAAGATCCTGTGGATTGGGGAAGCATTGTTGTGCACTTTGTAGTTGCCATAACTAAGTATCCTTCCTTTGCCTTTTAAATAGTATCCTCTTTGTGCTTCCCCCCTCCTTCCCAATTTTTAGTGAGTGGAGAAAACCCCTCTAGGCATGCATATTGCAATGCAGGTGAGCCTTCCACAGGTAAGTAAGGAGATAGTTCCAGGCCTCCTCTTCCCTCTGGGTGATTTGGATATTTCTTAACTGGTTTTAGGTTGGCATCCTGCTTAACTCCTCTTTCAGCCTGCCATTTCCAGCCAGAAGCTCCTTTCAGTCTGACCTCATCTGTAGCCTTAAGTATTGAACAGGTTCCCTGTAGTAGCAGCACCACTCAGAAGGGAGAGGCATCAGCTTTTGGATTTGTTCTGCAGACCAGTGTTCCTTCCAGCACTGCACTGCGCAGCTGCTTTGATGGTGTTCTTCTGTTGGGCTTAAAGGCTGGGCCAGATTTTCCTACAGGCCTTGACTTCTGCTTATGGGAGCCACATTAGAATGACTCTTCTGCCATGCCTTCATTTCTTTGGGGGGCCCAGCACCAGTGCTGAGGTAGTCTTCCTCTGTCACTCCTTCCTTCTGGCTCATAAATCCTTCTCCTGCAGCTGCTTGCAATTCCACCTGCTTGGCTTAGTTCTCTGAGGCTGGCACTTCTTTCTCCAGAGGTGGCCTGGGCCAAAAATGGCTGACCTTCCTGCTCCCCCTCCATGCCATCTCCCCTGTACAAGGTGCTAGAAAGGCTGGGCAAGAGGCTGTCCCCCCACTCTGCTGCTGCTGCTGCCGCCGCTGCTCTGTCTTCAGAACATCCCAGGCCCTGCCTTTTCCTCCAGATGTGCTTCTCCTCACCAAATGTGCTCCTGCTTGTTGCAGATACTTGGCCAATAGGTCAAAAAGGCACACCTTGGCTATGACCAACCCCACTGCAGAAATCCCGCCTGACTTGCAGAGGCAGCTTGGACAGCAGCCCTTCCGCTCCCGGGCCTCACACCTGGCACCTGACCAGCACCGGTGAGTAGTGACACCGGACGCTTGGGAAGCTCTGCGTCAGAACTAAAGGAGGGCAGAAGCTCTCACAGTTGGCCTGGATGCCTGCGGCTGTCAACTTGCTAATTGCCCCTCAAGTTTACTGCCCCTTTGGAGAAAAGTGGGCCTCATAGGGTGGTTCTCAGTGTTGGATTTCTTCTACTTGGCATAGCAAAGGTGGGAGACTTTGTTAACCTCCTGGAAAGCAGGCAGCCTGGACCTGTGTAGGCAACTGGTTAATTGGGATGGCCATCTACAAATTCTCTACAACTCAGTGGATCCAGGGTGGAGCTGCAGAACAGCAGCAGCAGCAGCAGCAATAGCAGCAGCAGCACTTCTGTATCATTTGATTTGTGAACAGAACAGGAGGGGACATGGCCAGAGCACCCAGTCTCCTGTGTTTGTGCTGATACAGGGCTGCCTCTTGATAACCACCCTCTGAGAACAACCTCTGAACCTTGTTCTTGTCAACAACTTCATCAGAGGATTTGCACTAGAATGATGTGTTTGCCTGCAGTCCCTTGCTAAAAGTCCAGAGAGGGTGGGGGAGAGTGGATGTAGCAGATACAGCAGTTGACCATTGACCATTGCGAAATGACTTCTCAGTCTGGGATATCAAGCCTGAGGCTTCGGTCGCCACAGATGGTGCGAAACTCCTTTCTCTCCCTGAGAGACCAGCAGGAGGGGCTCTCCTCCCTTTCTTTCAGGGGCCTTAGTTTGTTCCTGTTGAGCCCCCTGTCCTGGTTAGTCTTGTGGGGAGCTGAGCTGGGGGTCTCCTTGGGCGGAGCAGTAATGTCATAGAACAGGTGGACTCTGAGCCAGCTGGGGCCACATAGGTGCCACGCTGGAAGCCAAGCCAAAGGGCAGAGATAAGAATCCGCCCCTTATATGACTCAGCTGGGCTGCCAGCTGAAGCCTCTCTGAGCTGGGCGTCTTCTATTGCTTCTGTGTTTCTAGGCCAAAGAAAGCCAGGTCGGGGCTCCCAGGACATCTGTCTCCAGAAGGGGCAGTCAAGCAAGTGGGGTCTCTGAAAGCCTCATGCCACACAGCCTTTGCATTGCTTCAGAGCAGGAATATGGCAGGCCTTCTGGAAAGTAGCTGCACTATGATTTTGGCAGGCAGTGGTCCCATGCATTTGCAGAGATGGCCCATTGATTTGGAATCTGGCATTATTTAGCACGAACATAGGAGTGGTGATGGTAGCTGGAATCACTAGCCTGAGAGGCCCTCAGCATTGAGCTTGTCTTGGTGTTGTGTCCTCTGTGCTGCTGCCATCCTGGGTCATGCTGCAGGGAAACACAAGGATTTGTGTACCCTCATATATATCTTGGTAGTTTGTTAGTTAACCTGTAAGGTCTTTCTCAGACAGCCACAGGGAAGGCCAGCCCTATTCCTTCTTCTGCCTTCTGTGCAGTACCCTAGAGGTAGTCTATTGGGGGGGTAACTGGGCTGGAGAAGGAGCAGGAGGCCAGGCTGCTGTTAGGCAAGGAGCTGGCCCTGCCTCCCAGAAGTTGTTTGCCTCCCAGAAGCTGGCCCAGCCTCCCAGAAGCAATTGAGACCACTCAACCACAGTGTTTTCATGGATTTGAGGGGAGGGGGAGATGCTCATCAACTTAATTGAGCGTTTGTGTGGGATTTGGCTCTATGGAGTCATCCCAGGCATCTCTTCTTCCTCCGCTTCTCCTCAGTTTTTATCTCATGAAAAAATGGGGTAATTTAGTTTATTCATTTATTTAATTATTTCTACTCCAGGTTTCTAAATCATACCTATCACTCAGTGTCATACAGCATTCAAAGTAGGTACAAACTTCAGAGTGTTTTCAATAGAAAAAAACTAAAAGCCAATGGTAAAACTATTCCAAAAGAATCATGAGACGGCCTTCTCTACAATTCATAGGGTCACTGGAGGAAATCCCTTCCTAAAAAGGGAGGTAGAGGCCTATCAGGGGAATTGCATTGGCCATTGGAATTGTGCCCAAGGAACCAGCTGATACCCAGGGCAGTCCTGGTAGGACCAAAGTAACTTGATCCTGCCCATGAACTCTCAGTGACTGTTTCCAAGGTCTCCTCAAAGGTAGCCCCAGGTCAAGTGCATGTCAGGAGTTCTCTGGGTAGGAAAGAGGCATGTGCCTTTGTGGCCAGGGCTGAGTTAGCATACTGGCTTAAGCTGGCCAAAGGTGCAAGGCTGAATCCTTGGGGGGTAAGGGGCTGCCCAGCCATGGCAGGTTGAACTCCTCTTCCTTGCCTGCTTCTGACCAGGAACCCTCATGTTGATGCTCAGTTCAGTTGTCTCTTCCAGTGCCTTCCTCTTAGGTGAAAAGACCTCTTCAATCCCTTCCAGCAGTTTTCTGTAGATCTTAAATATCTTAGCCTGGACCCTAAGAAGTGCTGAGCCTTGGATCTCTGGGGATGATTCCAAGTCCTGCAGCAGGACTGGAACAGCCAAAGGAAGCCCTGTGTGCCTGAAGCATGTTGTGCTTGATAGCAGGTATCTTGCTAAAGGGTTTGTCAGAGCCAACCAGGATACATTCCCCATATGTGAGTCATCTGAAGCCCAAACCCAGCTGAAAAAAAACTCTGGATATTCTGTTCTGGAGCTGAGGGGCCTTAGAGGTCAGCTCCCTCCTGCTTGGTCGGCAAAGTCTTTCTGTTTCTCCCACCACCTATTCACAACTGGGGACCTTGTAGTATATAGAGATGATCTAGAAACAGTGGCAACTCCTTTCAGCTTTTCTTGGAGTTAAGATGGACATCAATCATCTGCAGCTTTTCTGGGCTTGAGGTTCCTATGGAGAAGAGAAGTACATGCTGCGAATGTCAAAGAATGTAAAACACTCCCTGATTTTTCCCTATCTTGGAAAAAGGGCATCCAATGCAGAAGACATAGTTCTTTCTCCTCTGCTGCTGCTCCTCCCTTGTTCTTGGGGGTTCAGGAGCCTACAAAGGCAGCCAGAAAGGTCCTGGAGTCAGATGGCTGTGGAATTAGAAGCAGATGGGGGCTGTTTCTTCACCTGTTTTCACTTCCATTAGTTGCTCTGACTAATAAGAGACAAATAAGGTATGTTTTGCATGCAGCCAATGGTCAGATTCTCCCAAGTAGTTGGTTCCTGCTCCACTGGGGGAGAGTGGGAGGTTAGACTTTGGGGAAATGGCCTTGTTAGTTCAACTGCTACTTCTGACTTCCTCCTCCTCTGTGTGTGTCCCCAGTTACGTCTACAAGGATTCGAACACGCTGCACCTCCCCACAGAGCGCTTCTCCCCAGTGCGCCGTTTCTCTGATGGGGCAGCCAGCATACAGGCCTTCAAGGCTCAGCTAGAGAAGATGGGCAACCACAGCAGCATCAAGCAACTCCAGCAGGTATAGGGCTGTGTGTGTGTGAGCACTAGAGAGAAAGATAGAGAATAGCCCAACAAGGGCAACCTTGCCCGAGCAGCAGCCAGGCTGGGTAGTCTAATATGCAGTTGACCTTCAGGATTGCCTTCAAAATCCAGACGATGTCATCTTCTGTGCAATTCACATCTTTTTTTTTCTTGTGTTTGCACAATATCTTTCAATGCTAGGAGCCCTCATTTTGGAAACTCGCATGACAGAAATCCCTTCTTTTTTTCAGAAGAGTTGTCGGTTTTTGGTTCCCATCAGAGTACCTTATTGTGTGCATTTATTCTTGAGCCAGGCACCAGTGTGCATGCAAGATCATTGCTGGGCCTCCTTGCCCTGCTTCTCTGCAAAGGAAGGGCTGGTGGGAAGCTTCAGTGTGTTTTCTGCCCTGATGGCAGCTCTGAGGGCCTTGCAATGAAGATGGGATAGGGATGCCCAGTTGAGGTGAGGTACTCATGAGCCCTCTCAGATCTTTTTCTGTGAACCTCAGTGGGGAGAGTGGGACAGGCAGGGGTGGTCTTCCCTCTTCCAACATGCAGAGGCAGCTGCCCAGTGGTGGTTCAAGGCTGAAGAACAAGTGGGTAATCCAAGCTGCCATGACACTTCTTTGGCTCTCCATGCCCACCTGACTGAGCCTCATCAGGAGATTATTTCAGGAATGTGAGCAGCTGCAGAAGATGTATGGGGGGCACATAGATGAGAGAACTTTGGAGAAGACGCAGCAGCAGCACATCTTGTACCAGCAGGAGCAGCATCAGCAGATTCTTCAGCAGCAGATCCAGGTATGAGGGTCATCAAGGTGGGCAGGTGCTGCCAGGCTTCCTGCCATGGCTGGTGCTGCCCTCTGCCCCCCTGTCTTTCTCAGTTTGGCCCCCTCTCTTTGGGCTTCTGCAAACCTTGCTGCTTCTCAGAGCTGGGGTGTGCTGAATCTCAGAGAAGGTTCATCCCAACTCTGATGTTTCTCTCCTGCTCATTGCTGAAGGAGGAGAGTCAGTGATGGTAGCTGCTGACCAGCATTTCTGTCTTTTCTTCCTCTTTCCATCTCTGGCACAGGATTGCATCTGTCCACCACAGCCTTCTCCACCCTTGCAAGCAGCAAGTGAAAACCAGCCTGCTCTACTCACTCACCAGCTCCAGAGGTAAGCATAGCCTTCCAGCCTTCTGGGAGGCGTCCAGGAGGTTTTAAGCCCTCTCTTCACCAACACGTCCTGTAGGGAAGCACTGGTACAGTTGAAGAAGAGATCTCCAGGCCTTTAGGCCTGCAAAGATTCATTTGGAAAGCCAAAATATTGCTCAGATCACAGAGGAAAGATGAAGGCTGAAAACTTGAAAAACCTCTCTAAGCTGACATGAGCCTCAGCAGGAGTTGTGGCACTGCTCTCTTTGAGCAGGAAAAGACTGTAGGAGTGGACAGAGAAGATGAGGAGATTGCTGAACACAGCAATAAAATGACAACTGGTTAATCACCCTTGGCTGAAAAAAACTGAGCCTGGAGTTGTTGGTCTAAGCTTGTGTAAGAAGATGGACAATGCTAAGAGCTCCAGGCTCTGGTAGCTGAAGAGAGTTAAATGTGGATGTAAATAACGTTAAAGGGGGTGCAGTGGCCTAGCAATTAAGACACTAGGCTTGTTGGCCAGAAGGTAGGTAGCTTGAGTTTGAGACCCAGGCGTGACGTAATGGGGTGACCTCCTATTATTGCCCGAGCTCCTGCCAATGTAGCAGTTTGAAAGCATGTAAAAATGCAAGTAGATAAATAAGTACCACCTTTGTGGGAAGGTAACAGCATTCCGTGTGCCTTGGCATGTAATCATGCCAGCCGCATGATCATGGAAGCATCTTTGGACAACGCTGGCTCTTTGCCTATGAAACACAGATGAGCACCACCCTCTAGAGTTAAACACAACTGAAAGGAGAAACCTTTATTTTTTTTAAATAATGTTATTTAAAATAACATTCACTGTGAACACTTGGCGTTGCATGAGAAATTTGTTATTGAAGAACTATGTTCCCTAAAAATTTTATTCTCTGTTTTATCATTCTTTCCTGGGTTTGGTTTTTGGGAAAGATGGAGATTGGCTCAGTGTCTTTCATTTCCTGGTCTGACTTTATTACTTAAATGTTGGAATTTGGTACCATGAAGCAATGCTGGCTACTAGCTTGGCTGACTTCAACATAAATTGGACCAATTCATGGAATTCCTGGGGATCAGTGGCTCTTAGCGTGGAGGCATTGGAACTGCCTCTGAAGGACACCTGCTGGGAGACTTGTGAGCACTTGATTGGACACTGGGAGAACAGCTGCTGGACTAGATGGGCCAGGGGTCCAATCCCAGCCAGGCATGGCTTTGGTTCTCAGGTTCTCAAGGCAACTCAGCTTCACCTGGGGCAGTGCTGGGTGCAAGTCTCAGCACATCCTTTGGAGCTGCAGGAAGTTGCTGTGGACTGAGTGGGAGGACTCAGAAGTCAATTGTCTTTCTGATGCAGGGAAAGAACTGGGAGCAATCAGTGAAGGTGAGAAGGTAGCAACCATCAGTGCTGTAAGATGTGAGGCACAAATGCCAGGTCTGATGAATTACCACAGTAAATAAATGTCAAGCCCCTAAGAAAGCATTCTTCTCATAATTCCGTAATAAGTCAGAGGCTTTTCTGCTCTTAGGTTCTGAGGTTCTGACTTGTGCTGGGTGGACTGTTGCTTTCAGACAGACCTGTGGGAAGGGAGGGCCCAAGTAGCTGGCCAGCCAGCTGGAGGGACAGACTCTCAGAGTGGATCATGCAACATTCCTCTGAGACACTACGTGAGGTGTGTGCTTTGCAAAGCAACATCTGCATTTTGGTGTGCACATAGATTACAGATCCGGCCCTCCAGCCCACCTCCAAGCCACCCCAGCAACCATCTCTTCAGGCAGACGGACAACAGCCCCCCACCTGTTAGCAGCGGAGTGCTCCAGACCCACAGTAGGTGTCAGCTGGCAAGCTGCCAGGCAGGATGTGGGTTTGTTCTATGTGGCCTCTCTGCTGCCCAGGGAGTCCCAGCAGTTCTCTGAGATACCAGGGTCAGAGATTTGCCTGAGGACTTGGCTCTTTGCAGGTGCAGCCTCCCAGACTCAGTTCCAAGGGGGGACACCATCACCGCCACCTCTGCACAGCACCATCTTCCAGCAGCCTGGGAACCGCTCCCCACCCCCAAATCTGGCCTTGCCCTG